>QOCX01003014.1:0-19183 GCA_005959815.1 Sarcophaga bullata
GGGGCTTTCACAATCTTCTGCTTTAGTGGGGGGACTTCAGCCTGCGGTGCAACTTTCACAATCTTCTGCTTTAGTGGGGCAATACAATGTGGGGACTTCAGCCTGTGGTGTTTCGCTCATCGGAATTGTCTTCTAGTGGGCTGTCCTCAATAAATATTGCAATGCGAAGCTTCTTGATAGAATAAGAAGTTCTGTTGCAATACAGATTGGGGATGTTTAACGCTTTACCCCTCTAAAGTTTATTTTTCTTAGGCTTATTTGGATTTCATTTTAATTACTGGCCAGGGAACAAGTGTAACTTGTCGCAATGTCGCTACATGGCACATTATTCTCTCTGAATAATCTTGTGTTCTATCTGAAGATCCCCACAGTCTGAATGAATCTAATTTTGATAGGAGAATCTTATACTAGAATTTTAAATAGTAAAGACTTGTCTAAATATTATGGGGCACTCTACACACGGTTCCACACTTCAGAATAAAGCAGGATTTGAAATGCTCTTTGAAGGGCTTACCTTATAACAATTCTTTAGGCTAAATTAACGCTCCGAAACTTACCTTGAGTAAGGAATTACCAATAACTGGCATTTCTATAATTGCTTACTTACTTAGGATTACACTTAGTCAGGATTACAACCTAGTTTCTCACACCATTCAAGCTATGCCTGTTCACTGTATACATGAATGGTGGGGATTTTTGAGAAACCTTTCTCAGAGTTTTTGCTGGAAGACTATTGAGAGGAAGTCGCCTTAAAAAATATATATTTTTTGTTGATTTTTTCGAGATGCCTGAACCACAGGCTCTCACCTAATAAGTTACAACTGTCATTTATATGCTCTCTGACATCCAGCCGGCAATCAGAGCTCTGTCGTGTGAAACCTTCTGGTCTAAACTGATAGGCACATGGCACTACTACCTTCATCGATTCTCACAATTCTCACGACTTTCATTCCCCATATTTGTTGTCGGTTTCTTTCTTATTCAAAGAGCCTCTTCATGAGATTTCAATTTCTTCAAAGCATTTCATTCCTTCTATCTTTCGCTTTTCCTTTTTTCTTCTTTTCTTTTTTTTGTTTTCCTTTTTATTTCTTATTAAAATCGCAATTTTAATAAAGTTTTCCTAAAGAAGAAAGAAAAGAAGAAAAGAAAAGAAAAGAAACAGAATCAGAAGGGAAATGATTGCTAAAAATTGAAAACTTTCCTTTAATCTCTGTTCAGAAACTTAAACAAATATGAACACCCTCACCACCACCACTACCACGTGTATCTAAGCGTAATGTAATGTGCGTATGCATATGCATATCCTAAGGGTCAATTTAAATTAGGCTTGGATATGTGCATACATACATATCAAACAGAGAATTAAAGCATGTGTATGTGTATGTGTCTGTGTATGTGTATGAGTTTCTAATCAAAATAGAATTTTCATCTCCAACATACCCAACCATCATCATCCCTAAAATAACTTAAGGGCTAAGAGTTGCTTTTGTATTTAATTTCGGCAAAGGCGTGCGTGTATGTATATTTTAGGTAGGCATGTGTATGCTTTTTAACCTTTTAATGGCCTTGAGCTTTTGTTCCCCTTTTTGGTTTTGCAATATATTGTATGGGATTTGCTTAAATCCAAACAAAAAACAGTCGAAAAATCAAGTCTTCACTTAATAATGTTCATAGGAGCTGGAGATATCTGCAAAAAATGTTTTTTTTTTTCAATCGATTGTGGAATAACCCATATGCTAATCTGTTACACACACACTCTGTTGTTTGTTTTCTTGTTTTCTTGTTTTTTTTTTCTTCTTCTTCGGACTTATTCAGACATAGAAAACCGCATTTGAATTAAAAGAAAAACTCCCACATGGAATTCTGCAACAGAATCTCATCTGCATGGAAATGTGAATGCGAATGTGAATAAACTCTTCAAGGCATTAGGGTGGCTCCCGTTTCAGAATTATTTATCATTTAAATGAAAGAATATTGACTTCAAAATACTGGCTAAAACCACAATTACAAAAAAGAAAAGAAAAAATTCGATTTGTGGTGTACGAACAGATAATCTGTTTTGTTGTCTGCATTTCATCTTTCTTTGTATTCCCAATTTTTCAGACGTAAGTGGATTGTCTATTGAATTCCCTTGCCTCTTCGGTAGTTAACACAAAAGTTACAATAAAAAGGATAGGAAGAGTAAACAACCATGTTTAACGCCGGCTAAAATGTAGAAGCCTTTACAAATATTACCACAGTCCAGAACATATTTCTTTTGTTCTAAAACGGACCACATTTTATAGCTGGCGGAAATCGTTTGCGGAAATCGTTTGCAGAAATCATTTGCTGCAATGCCGCCTCTTCTACTTGAATTAAAAACTTACATCGATCAACTAAAAACCAAAATACCAGTCGAAGTAAACGCCGCTATTTGTGTGAAGATAAATTCCAATTTGAAAATCCAAGACGCAATCCATAAATTTTAGCATCGCCACATTTGGCATTAATAGAACAAAATTTTGCCTTTAACATACCACTGTTACCTATTTAACAGTATCCATCTGAAGAAGTCACTTGTTTAGGAGCTAATTTTGGGGAATACTCTAGGCCTATGAGTACCATACCATGTATGCAAAGAAAGGTTCCAAGACCTCATATAAAGAGTGATATGGTACTGAGAAAATTGTCTTGAGGTTCCAGAGGGTCCTCTTTCGAATGTGCTGAAATAATTTTGAGAGTTGAGTTGCCTCCTTCGTCCCCATCAGCAACTATCCTTTATATTTCAACACTTATGTTCACAAATAATAATGATCATAATGAGAATTATATTTCATGACTGAATAGTTAACAGTGCTCTGTTAATAGCAAAGTTTACACATGTTAGAGGCAAGAAGTGACGCTACTAAAAGTGTGGGTTTGCGTCTTTGGTTCTTAGATTCGAATTTATCTTCATACACATTCCGACGCTTCATGAGCTAAATACCAGTCCAGCCACAATACCTATCAGTACGGCAGAGAACTGTTTGAACGCAAAGAGTGCAATGAACAACTATGCGCTTCAAGAAAAGAAGGCAATTGATGCTCCCCTTATCCACATATGTATGTTCAACAGAGCCTAGAAATACATCAAGTTCTCCCATTTTATCAACAAATGTGAGTCACCTTATACGTCGGCCAAATGATCCCCTATTTATCTGAGGGAAAGTATTGAAATTTGGTCATTGCAATCACCTCAGGTAGTCTCATCAGCAGCCGTTATTTCTAACACTAAATCTATGCAAAATATTTCTGTAGAATTTTCCCTTTTTTCATTAACAAAAACGGCCATCCGAGGTGACATTCGAAAGGAACTTTATTGCAGTCTAGCTATCTGAGAGAAAATCCAGAAGATTTTCGTCATTGGCCAGCTAGCCTATCTGAAGGTCTAAAGACAGAGCTCTCCACATATACACCACAATCTGCTCTTTCCAGTAGTTCGAAGATGTTGGTATAGGCATTACCATGCCAATTGACACACTAGAAGTCCATAGTGGGAATCAAAAAGTCCAATCTCCTACCGAGCAAATCGTTAATAACCACGTAGTCACCGCGAATATGTTTTACACACCATGTCCAGCGCAAAAGTTGGGCCACAAGTTAACTGTCATCAGCTCATTACTTACTTCATTGGTTATTACAACCCTTTGGTCAGGACTACAATCTAGTTTCTCCCTGCACCCATGTTATGTGTGTTAACTTTGTTTGTGAGTGCCAAAATCTAGAATTTAAAGTCATCTCCGAACGACAGACTTTTTTGGAGAAACTTCTCATGACAATTTTATTTTACTTTCAGCGTTTTTCCCCCATGACTGAAAGGAGGAAATAGCCGAAGAAATATTTTTTCAAGTTTTTAACAAATCATGCAACATGTTGCTGAGTATTGTCATGATAGAATATTGTGGCTTCAGGGCTGGTCCAATTACACGAATCAATTGTGTTCGGTACGGATCGGATAAAATATCAGTTGCTTCTCATATAAGAAATCCTTCTGGTCCTACCGAATATACTGTATTACCTTAACGCTTCTCAATAGCCGGGCCTTATGTCTTCTAACACTTTCGGTTGTGCTAGTGAATCGTCAGTAATGATTTGTTGCATAGAAGTGATGCCTTTTAAATATTGTTTGTTCATGAAATCTTCCAATTAGAATTTAAATTTAATTTGTTTTCTTTTCTTCCATTTTCGTATACCCCCCATCCCGTATCAATTGGTTTTTTGTTTTTCTTCTCATAATCAATCTTTTCTTTTTTAATTTATTTTTGGTATCCAATATCATTGTTATCGTCTGTCGTTTCCTTCAAATAGTTAACTTTTAAACAAAAAAAAAAATTCTTCTTCTTCTTCTTCTTCTTCTTCTTCTTCTTCTTTCTTCTTTCGTCTCTGCTTTATTTGTTGGTTTTGTTTGTTCTTTATTTGAAATAAACCGATTATCATGTGGTTTCCATATTGTCTAACGGGCAACAATAACAACAACTACTGCAACAACAAACACATTCCAAACAAGCATAAGAAGAAGAAAAAATGAACAGAAAATAGAAAATGTCCTCTTGTCATGCAACAGTTATTGACAAAGGACTTAGAAGGCCAAACACTGACGCATACAGCCTGATGCACAGGCAGACATACTCTCGTGAACTGAACACAAACAGAGACAGAATGGAAGAGGAAAACGTTTCTTTACTGTCTGAGCGCAAAACAAAGAAACAGAAAAGAACACTTAAAACCAAAATATTAAATCGAAAGAATACAAAAGAAAACGGAAGGAATATGGCTTAACAGCAGTATGTTTGAACAATTAAAGTCGGTGTGCATGCATGTCAAATTATTATTAACGAATCGAATATATTTTAAGTTGTTGTGAATTTTAGTTCGTATTTCTTCGAATAACTGGATGAATTGCATTGTTTTGTTTACAAAATTCCAACAGGGACTTCCATATTCTTTGACAGTTGATAACGACCATTTTGTTGAAGTTACATCTGTCAAATAAGTTGCCATTTATTTAGGTGTGCACATGATAAAGTTATCTTATCAAAATGCCTATTCTTTTCAGCAAGCGTACCGTGTGCCCTGTCTCTTTTGCGATCACCAAGAATGACCTACCGAGGAAACTATTCGCATGGTGGTAGATTAAATCCAGTCTCACAAGATCTTTCGGAAACATACATACTCGCACACACATACATAATTGGTCATTACAACAACCCTTCAGTCAGGATTATGGACCTAGTTTCTCACACCACTTATGTTGTATGTGTTAATTTTATATATGAGTGGCGGGATCTACAGTTTAAAGTCGACTTCGTATGACAGATTTTTATTTGAGAAATTTTTCATGGCAATTTTATTTACTTCGAGAGTTTTTGCCAGAAATCTGCCGAGAGGAAGTCGCCTAAAAAATTTTTTTCGCATATTTTCGTTTTGATGTCCGACTAGAATTTTGAAAAGAGGCCTTATGTCCAATAAACCAACACATTACCTACTAGACTCCAGCTACTTCGAAAAGTTAGCTTTAGTTTATGAGAGCTTTCAGGAGAACAACAGGCATTCGATTTCACGCTTCTCTAGTTTTAACTCAGCCTTTCTCAAGTTAAAAATCGGATAATTTTGCGTGGTGTCTTGGGTCTGCATCGGTACAGAATTCAATTTACCCCGGGAACTGGAGTTCACCTTAGGCAATAGTGTGTGTTTGCTGAGTGGGCACTGAAGCTAAAAATCATTTTCAGCATTGACGGCCATTTCTGTTTAAATGGGTATGCGAGTAAAAAAATTTGTTGAATTTCGGACAATGCCAATCCACATGAGATTTAAGAGCATCCAATACATCACGAAAAAGGCACTGTGTTGTGTATCATTCGTTTTTTTGATTAAAGGCGAGCACTATAGGTCGTATAGGTCGGTAGTTATCAACTTATTTTGCACTCAATTCGACAATCTTGCCATCTGGATAGGTAGTTTCAACAGAACAGTTTCCACACAGCTCATGCCATGTTGGATATTCTACAGAAGCGACTTGAGGGCATGATCATTTAACGTAAAGGTAATGTAAAGTATACATTGGAATTATGTAATATGAGCCCGTAGAATTTATTTCTTGTTGGGTTTCTAAATTTGCAGGGGTTTGCGAATAAGTCACTGACCATAAAGGTCCTCTTGGCCTGCATAACCCATGCAAACCATCGTTAAAAATCAAAAAGCTATGGAAAATTTGACATTTCAGATGCATTCCACTACATAGGTGCTGTGAGAAGCTAGGTTGTAAGCCTGACTGAAGGGTTTTAATAACCAATTATGCTATGTATGTGTAAACAATCCATACTCTTAGGTATGTTTTACTTCAATGAATTTAAATTTCTTTATTCCCTGACATGCAAAGATCGCTGCTATGTAATGAATTTACTTCCTCGAAAAGTTTTTCAACATAATTGTCCCTTAACATGCAATGATGCCATTACAATGCTTTGTTTGTTATCCTCTAAATTATACGATTTATGTTTTCCTATATTCCTTGTAGTATTCCTTAAGTCATGGCATGACAAACATTGTCTCATTATTCTTAATTATTTGACTGTCTTAACGTTTAAGATTTCCTTGAAATTAATTTTTCTTTTTCTTTCTTGATGTTTTTCCTTATTCTGTATGAGTGTGTGTATATAGCTGCTGATTCTTCTTCTTCTTCTTTTATATTTAATAATAATAAAATAATTTAATTTTTGTTTTTGTTGTTAATTTAATTTTTAATAAAAATTTTTATGATTTTCTAAGTATATGGCATCTGTTGAACATCTGCCTTTGATATGGTGGCGGCTCTTGATTGTACAGGAAAATCATAAAAAAAATTATTTTTTTTTATTGTCGCAGACAACAAAAATGTTTTTCATTTTATGAGTCTTTCACAATTTCAATTACAATAAAATTTTTAATGTTTCATAATAATTATTCATCATGGCCATTAATAGCGTGGGGGACAGGACATTAACATTGGATTGAACGTTACTGAGTAATTTTTTTTTTTTTTGTAACCCAAAGAATGAATGCAATTCCGAACAATGTTTTCATTTGTGAAACAATTATGATGGCCTTGTTAAGTGTGATGAAAATCTAATGATTCTAATCTAAAATGTTCTAAAGACAGATCATCATTGCAATTTTATCAACACTTGTAGTCTATTCTTTAACTAGCAAAGACAAAAACCAAACATTTTAACAGTGCTAGTGTTGAAGTTAACAGAACAATGTTAAGTGTTTTCCAGAAAGTATTTGCAAAAATTACTCCTGGATCTAGTCACCCACACGTTCCTAAGTGCAACAGTTTCACTGATACTCCTCAAATGTTTTAGGAAACGGAAAAACTTAGGCAAAAAGGTGGACATCATTTCCACAATATCTGTCTGGTCCATATTATGAAAAAATGAAACCTGCTGCACGTATCCCCACTTAATACAAATTGTAGCCTAAGTTATCCCTAATAAAAGCCCACTAACTTTAGAAATCGTTCTCAAAGAATTTACTCTGTTAACATTGAAGGATTGAAATAAAAATAATTACAATAACAAATCAACAATAAAGTTCCAGAACTTGTCGGATAAAAAGTAAAATGCAGAATATATGAAGCGTAAAAACAAAATTGCATATAAAAGCCATGAAAGATTAAAATAAAAATAATTACAATAACAAATCAACAATGAGGTTCTAGAACTTGCTGGATAAAATGTAAATTGAAGAATACATGGAACGAAATAAACAAAATTGAAAATACCTTCATTAAGCATGAGTTTAATATAAATTTTACTTTACAGTAGCACATGTAGCAGCATATTGTATTAGTGCTGATGTTTATGATAGCGCCTCTGGGGAATTATTTTCCGAAAAGCACACAAATTGCAATATAGGCAGCGGAATGCATATATTTTTGAGCAGGAATAACGTTTTATTATACACAATCACTAGAGAAAATTAAGTTGCTACAGAATTGGCACCATTTGTTCAAATGGACACGGTATATTCCATTATATAAAGGTTATGAAAAATAGAAATAAAAATATTTACAATAACAAATCAACCATAAGGTTCTAGAACTTGCCAGATAAAAAGTAAAATATGGAATACATGAAGCGAAAAAACAAAATTCCATATATAGGCCATTAAAGATTGAAATAAAAACGTTTACAATAACAAATCAACAATGAATTTCTAGAACTTGTCAGATGAAAAGTAAAACGAAGTATGAAACGAAAAAGTATAGAAAGAGACATGAATAAGTGTATGCGTAATGCAAGAATATATTTTATTTTCATAGAAAAAGGACCGTGTAATGTAATTGTATGGGTAATGTTGACAATTTAAGTGTGTTATCAGAAAAAAAACAACAACAAAGAAAAGTAAAAAAAATCTTTTATTTCAAACCATTCAAGCTCGAGTTTTCTGTGAACTTGTTTTAAAAAGATGAAAAGGGTAACAACAATAATAACATTCTGCAGTAAAATAGAAGTCCGTTGGCTTATTAGACGTAAGGCCACGATAATATGAGAAACATAATTCTCCGCCGACATCCTCTCAGCAGGTTTCTGGCAAAAACTCTGTGAGTAAAATTTGTCGTTCGGGGTCGACCTTAAACTGTAGATCCCATCACACATCTATAAAACTTAACGCACACCACATAGTGGTGTGAGAAACTAGGTTGTAATCCTAGTTGGAGGGCTGTAGCGACCAATTATGTATGTATGTATGTGAAATACAAGCTACATTGAGAAGTTGTATAACCAAATATGCCGATTACTTATCTTTCAATATAAAAAATCTTGTTTTTTTTCTTCTTTCTTCCTTTGGATGATGATGAGATGATGGTTGTTTTAAAAGTAATTCCTTATTTTTTTAACAACTTTGAAAATTATTGTTTCAAAAATAATTTAATCAATTGTACTCCAGTTTTTGTGTCTACCATAAAAGAAAAATTCTTTTTAATTTGAGAAACGAAAACAATTCATAAATTTCTTCAAATTTACATTTCTAAAGAATTTTTTTTATTTTTTTTTTTTAATTTTTTTAAGGAAAGAATGCTTAAATAAATTCTTTGAAATAAACCATGTTAAAACCCTTAAGGTATGTTAATGGTTTTCAATATATAATAATTCTTTCTTTATTTACCTAAAGTATGCAACATTTTAAATGCAAAGAAAATAAATTTCCTCTGTTTTGAAATGATAAATAAATTCGTTTTCGTTTTTTTGTATTCTTTAATCTGTTTTACTTTGATTTCATTGACTTAATGACGAATTTATTATTTTTCTTATTATGTGTTGTTGTGTGTTGTTGTTTGTGTTGTTGTTCATTAAATATTGTATTTACTTTGTTGATCTTTTATCGTTCCGTTTGGCAGTGGTTGGGATGTATTTGCCTATTTCGGTCCGACATAATCAATCTTAATAGACGCCTCAAATATTTAGATTACCACGTTATTCAGTCAAGCTAACTTTTAACGCGTTGTGTGATTGTTGTTGTTGTTCTTTATTTTGTAAATAAAAATTTTTACGACTTGGAGTGGAAGGCTAGAAGAGACCTAAGGAAAAACAGAATCTATTTTGGAAGTGTTGAAATGAAAATCGAGATTTTTCTAAGAGCTGTGCGGTTTATGTGGTGAATGACGGTGTACTGCCTTAGCTCCATAAGGCAAATATTTTGACAATCTCATTACGTTGATATTTTCTTAAGTATTTCGGAATTTATTAACGACATTGGTGTGTTAATAAATGAATGAAGGAATGTTATTTTTGTTTTTATTCATCGCAAAGTCGTTGTGATGTAGACAAAGGCATAAGAGGACAATAAACTTGGCACTGCATGGGAAAGTATCAAAGATCATACGCATGATATCATATTTCAATACACTTTGTAGAGAACGATTCTTTCGAAAAATTTTTTCTTTCGCAAACAAAACAAACCTTCACGTATGCAAATGTAAGAGGTCTTAAGGTTAGTAATACTTCATAATTTCAAAAAACAATTTTCTTCACGGTTTTAGTTTAGTTTATCCGGCAAGTTCTAGAACCTCATTGTTGTTTTGTTATTGTAATTATTTTATTTCAATCTTCATGGTCTTCTATATGCAATTTTGTTTTACGCTCAAATATTCCGCATTTTACTTTTTATCCGACAAGTTCTAGAACCTTACGGTTGGTTTGTTATTGTAATTATTTTTATATCATACTTTCATGACCTTTATACAATAGCATATACAGTGCCCATTTGAGCAAATGAAGTCAATTCTGTATAAACTGAATTTGCTCTACTGACTGAGAATATCAAAACGTTATCCCAGCCCAGAAATGTATGCATTCCTCTGCCTATATTGCAAATTGTGTGATTTTCGGAAAATAATTCTCCAGTGGTCGTATCATAAACATCAGTACTAATACAATATGCTGCTACATGTGTTAGTGTAAAGTAAAATTTATATTCAACACATGCTTAATGATGCTTTTGTTTTTCCGCTTCATGCTTTCTTCACTGTACTTTTTATCCGGCAAGTTCTAGAACCTTATTGTTGATTTGTTATTGTCGTTGTTTCTATTTCGTGGCCTTTATAAGCAATTTGGTTTTTCACTCCATGTATTCTTCATTTTATTTTTTATCTGACAAGTTCTAGAACCTTATTGTTGATTTGTTATTGTTATTATTTTTATTTCAATACTTAACTGTTAACAGATTAAATTCTTTGAGACCGATTTCTAAAGTTCTAAAATTTGTGTGATTTTATTAGAAACACTTTAGGCCACAATTTGTGTATAATGGGGAAACCTGCTGCAGGTTCCATTTTTTCTCATAATATTGATCAGAGAAATATTATTGAAATAATGTACACCTTTTCGCCTAAGTTTCTTTGTTTCTTAAAGCCTTCCAGGAGTATCAGTGAAACTGTTCCACTCAGGATTGTGTGGGTGACTATATTCTTGACTAATTTTTGTAAACACTTTCTGTTAAATACTTAACATTTCTCTGTTAATTTCAACACTAACTCTTGTGTTGTGGTTTCTAATTAGATTTGAAATTATCTTCACACATCTGATCTCCTAATGTTTTTGAGAGCATAGTTCCCTTCAATTTTAATTTGTTGTTCCAAATAATAAAAAAAAAATAAAAATCTGCTTTAACGTCAACAAAATGAAAATGTTCCCATGAATCCAACATTTTTTTTTCCTTTATTTTAAAAGAATTCCTAATTTTGACGAAATTTTTTTTAAAAAATTTTCTGAAAGTGTATGCTACAGTGAATGAGACACAAAGGGAAAGAATACGGAAAAGTTTTGTACCACAACAATTGCCCCAAAGGAAGTGTTTGTAACATTTTTGTATAGCGACCCCCTTGATACCATGGGGAAACAATTCAAATACAAGAAAAGTTTTTCTCACAACAATTTTCTAAAATACGTTTCAAATGAAAATTTAATAAAAGAAAACCAAAAAACAAGAGAATAAATTTGAAATAAAATTTAAGAAAAAAAAAGCTCAAAAATTATTTAAAAATTGAGTGAAAGAGTGCGGTTTATTCACACACAACAGAAAAGAGTTGTTTAAAGAGCGGTATTAAGAGCTTATGTGTGAGAACAAAACAAAAAAAAAACAACAAAAAATTTAGGGAACATGCGCGGTAATAAGATAACAATACAAAAAAAAAACAAAAAAGAGAAAAGAAAGAAGAGAAAATCCAAGAGAAAGTAAACAAAAAAACAAAAAATTTTTCTTCTAAGAAATTCAACTCACTGGGCTGTAGTTCTTCTACGGATTTCATTACTCTTTTTAACAAAATTGTATTCAAGACCAGACTCTTATTATACAATTCCCGTTACATGTACTATATTTATCGTATATAAACACATACATGCATACATATACAAACAAATATGGATTACAAAGCTGAATAGCAGAAGTGGAGAGTATTTGTGGCTTATACATATGCGTTCTCGTGGTGTTATTGTGGTGAGTTTTATTTATTTATGCATGTGTATGTATGTGTGTGTGTGTGTATGCAGTCTCTGCAAGGCATTGACATTGCAATCGTTGGTTATAGTGTTACTTCATGCATGTCTGACTGTTTATGTAAGTAGGCAAGTGTGAGTCTGACTCAAATGCAGACAACGTCACAAAACGAAATTGTGTCAAATTACACAAGTCACACTTGATAGTGCATGTGTGTATGAGTGTTTTCTTCTTCGTCTTCTTCTTCTTCCACATTTTTTGTGCAAAACCGGCTGTGATTATGTAAGAATAATTCGGATTTCAAGTGACCCACAATTGTATAATAAAACGAGAGAAAACGCTGACAAATGAACACAGCTTGTTAAATTGACAGCAACAACAACAACAACAATCAAAATAGCAATTTAAAATATATTTTAAATAAGAGAAATCTCTTTAAATTTAATTTGTTTTTTCATTTTTTTTTTTCATTCAATTCATGACTTTGACAATGACACTTGAAAAGCAACAAAAAAATCCTCACATTTTTTGCTCATTTTTCCATTGTAGACCACAACATTAAAACGCATATTTTGGTCTTAACAATTACGAATTACAATTGCAATTGTTGTTGTTGTTGTTGTTGTTGTTGGTTTTTTTTTTCTTAATTTGAAGTCACAGTCATTACGAATGAATGTTACAAGATATTGAAATATTTTGTGGGGATTTTAATTGGAAAAACTTAAGCAATAACTTTCATTTCAGGTTTTTAACCTAAAAAAACACATTTCAAGGTTTATTAAAAGCTTGTTCGAGGATTTAGCGTTTATCCCTGCAATAACAACCCTTCAGTCAGAATTACAACCTAGCTCTCATAGCACTTATGTTTGTGTTTAATTCTATACATGAGTGGCGGGGCCTACAGTTTAAAGTCGACTCCGAACAACAGATTTTTGAGAAACTTGACTAAGAGCCAGTCGCTAAAGAAATAATTTTTTCATATTTCGTTTCGTTTGAAATGTCTGACCTTGGGTTCGTGGCCTCACGTCAACACAGTATAGCTGACCACGTCGACTACAAGCATATCCAAGAAGTTCTGTAGAAAAAATCGCAGACTTGCCTTAGCCATCGTATTTAGAAATCCAATTTAAATTCTCCAATATCTGCGATGATTCTCTCCTAACTGCAGACATAAAACCGATTTTAAAGCACTTAATGCGATACGTATCCCGCATTCTGGACGGATATTTTGGGACTTAAAGGGTCTGTGGCTTGTTATTGTTTTGATCTCAAGAAACTCTACAAAAGAAAACTTACAACGGTCATGACAGACAATCTATCCGATCAGTAATGGGCACTAAACGTGAGATAAGGCACGGAAATTCAGCCTTAGAATTTCCTTTGTAGAACGTACAGAATGCACTGTCACTAGATCCTATTGGAACCACATATTCTGCAGTTACAATTTATCGACTTAAAATCAAAGAAAGTCGTTGAGCATATGTAATACCATAGCGATTGCTTTTCACAGCAATCGTTTGGCGGCGTTTTCGAAAAATAAGGACAAATGACGTCACCAACGTAAACAATACTACCATTCAGTAGCTTTATTTAAATGTAATGTGTGTTGAACACGGATTTTAGGTTTCTCAGAAGCTTTAATTTTGCTTATTTAAGTGTCCACTTAAATCGAAATGGGCTTCATCGATTGAGATTCAGGATGACTTGAACATTATGTGTACTGGGCGGTCAATGGTAACGATGGATGATTGATGCTCAATTGCTTGATGTTCAATTGATTGATGCTCAATTGATTGATGCTAAATTGATTGATGCTCAATTGATTGATGCTCAATTGATTGGTGCTCAATTGATTGATGCTCAATTCAACAGAGCATCATCTGGTCGATATTCCGGGGTCATGGCTGCTGCAATAACTATACACAGCTGACGATATAATTCTGCTTATACACGTATCCACACAAATCGATTGTAAAGATTTCTCTTATTTGAGATTCAGGATGGCTTGAACGTTACATGTACTTGGCGGTCAATGGTTAGCAGTTCATGCACTGTCTGTCTTTCAAAAAAATTCTTTGCAAAGACAGCTGATTATTGCCCAATTCCGTAGAGTGCCTTCTGTTGGATAGTCTGTGGTACCGAGAAGGGTAAATAGAGAAGGAGAGGTTAGTAATGCAACACATTTTTTTATTTAACAGTGTTGACAATGAAATGTACGAAATTAAAGAGTTGCGTTTCAACACTTAACCTAGAGCATTTAAGAAATTCTCAACCTTTTGTTGGCTTCATCACAGTCGACCCTCTTGACTCCAAACATTTTTACAAAATCTTTTATACAAAATTAAATCCCACTAAAGTCTTACTTACAATTTAAATTTGCAAACAATTTCCTTCTCAATGAAATGACTTTCATTTTCTCCGTTTAATCTTCTCATGAAACGTTAAACGTTTTATTAAATTTTCTCTGCCACACAAGGAAAAGACTACCATATCGAATTGCCGCTTTGTTTGTGCCGCAAATTAATCGGCATGTAAATGAAAAATGGCGTAATTTTTATCGATTAATAAACTTTGTCGCGAGGCATTATCGAAATTGCATTTGAGGGCGGTGGTGTCACGCAAACGATTCATAATTGACATGACAATTTAAAAAGTCAGGAAGCTAAGGAGTATGACAATATCTAGTCAAAAGGAGGGTCAATGAAGGGAAGGGAATTAATTAAACTTGGCGTAGGGTATACTTACTGAAAACAATTATTTGAAGGCATTTAAAATATGGAATATTTACCTGAAAAGAAAAGAAAAAAAAGAGATGAAAATTAATAACAATACCTTATCATATTATTTCTGACAGATAAAACAGACCTCCCCCCCTCCCCTTAAACTTTTTATTATCACATCCATATGTCGTCGAGACAATAATGGCAATTAAACAATTAACTCTGTTGTGTGATACTCAAATAAACCATTTCGCATGCAATTACATACTAATCAGATAAATCTATTTAAATTTACAGTTATATTCACAGTTATATTCAAAGTTAAACATTCAATTTAACTGTAAGTGCTAATGTTTGTTTGTTTTTTTTTCGTTTAATTTCACTTAAATGTGACAGTTTCGTGTGGGTCTGTCTCTTTCTCTGTGTTCTATTTTAACAGACAACAAGTGTGAAATCCATAATTGGCGAAAGGCAGCCGGCAAAAAAACGAAAAACTAAAAACGAAAAAATTTTTTATGAAAAATGATTTTTGCCGCTTGCTGTTCAGATTTCACACACTATAATTAGCGGCATTGGAAGAAACAATTTCAAAGTGAGCATCAGTTTGCCGCTACAATTCGAGGAAAATTTATGAAATTTTCAACTACAATGGCACATTCAAGCTGGTACAACAGAAGCAAAGAAACTTGCTTTTTGACATTTGGTAACTGTCATCTTGTTGAATGGCGCAACTGTCAAATTAGTTGTCATTTGTTTAGTTTACTACGCCAAATCACCATGAACGAAAATCAAAAAACGACATGTGTTGATGTCCCCATAGTCTAGTAGTTAGCGTGTTGGCTTGTTAGACGTAAGTCCACGGTTTAAAACCCAGGTCAGACATCAAAACGAAAATATTAAAAAAATATTTCTTCGGCGAATTCCACTCAGTAGATTTCTGGCAAATAAAATTCACATGAAAAGTTCCTCGAACATCTGTCGTTCGAAGTCAACTTTAACTTGTAGGGCCCGCCACTCATGTACGAAATTAACACACACACAACACAAGTAGTGTGAGAAACTAGGTTCATAATCTTGACTGAAGGCTTGTAATAACCAATTATGTATGTATGTGTTCGATGAATGGGCTCTGGAGCATCGAAAAATCTGTTTCAGCAATGCGTCGTATTTCTGGATGACTGGGTAAGCGAGTAACCAAAATTGTCGAATTTGGAACGATACCAATCCACATAAGATCAAAGAGTATACAATGCCTATCAAAATAAATTACTGGTTCTGGTGAATTTCGATCTGGCAATGTCATCGTTGCCATATTTCTTTGAGAATAACGTTGGCCAGGCCATGACTGTCAAATGTAAGCACTATAGAGCAATGATTATCAACTTCTTTTGCCCTGAATTAGCAGCCAGATTGATTGCCAGCAACATTTTGCTCCAACAGCATAGCAAATGTCATGCCATGTAGCATATTCTATACGGCATGATCATCTCACGTAGGAATGCTGTTAAATGGGCATGAAGATCATGCGATTTGACCTCGTTAGATTTTCTATTGTAGGATTTTCCTAAGACGCATAGAAGTGATATGAAAACATTCCATCTACTGTGGATAAATGCATCTGCTCGTATCATATTTAAGCCATGTTTGCCTTGAGGTCCTAGAGAAGTGCTCTTTCCTTCACCTGGAATTTTTTCAATAGAGAAAGACATCCACTGTGGTAAGATGGGGTCCATTTGAGGCAGATACCCTACAAGCCAATTTATACAACCGTTCGTGTTCGTAGAAAACATGATGTCCAGAAGTCCGAACAACAAATTGACGTAGATAAGACGCAAAATGTGTCAAAATTAACTCCCAATGCTCCCCACCAAGAAGGCTACAATTTCAAAAGAGATCTCTAGCCAGCGATAAAACGTCAGTAACCACAGAAAAGCAAAAATTTCCCACTGTGCCGTGTCAAAAACTTGGGTGTATTTTTCTTGAAATTAACACACACTCACACGAAGTTTTTCTTTTTGGTTTTTAATTTTCACACGTTCACGTTGTTAACATTCTTAGTTAAACAAACAATTTGTTGTTGTTGTTTAAATGGAATACAAGAATTTATTAAATAAATATCCCCCCCCGCTGATTAGAATTAATTGTTATTTGTAACACAATTACGAATAAAATATTTACAAAAACAATATAAACAATAAAAACAATAACAACAACAACAACAACATTATAAAATAAACAATATTATTTACAATGAAAAATTCTTTAGAAAAACAAATTTTTTGTTGTAAAAGAAAAACATCTGTGTTCGTGGAAATAAATTCGAATTAAAAAAAAAACAAAGAAAATTAATAAAAGGTGGTGTGTGTCATGCTACTAAGAATATTGCAAAGTCAGAGCACTCAACCAATCCTTTAATTTAATAAAAAAAATGGAATAAAAAACTTCAGGGTTACCAATCAAATGCTAAATGAAATCAAGAATCGTTTGATCGAGTACTGCCCTAAACTACCAATATTTTTCTGCAGCTAGTCGAACTTCACGCTGCTATGCTACCATTCAAGCCGTCTAGCCAAAAACTTTTTGTATTTTCCCATGTTTTAAGTGAACAAAAAATGCATGTGGCATCTGTGGCATCAATTAAAGTTGAAGCAGTATTGGATGGAAAATTGCTTTGTTGTGCAGAAGTATTCCTAGCAATCAATATAGTCTCCCCTCAAACCATATTGTCTTGACGAGCCATAAAATTCTGTTCCATATCGGTAGGGATAGCATTCCGCTTACTGCCTGTTAAGCCGCAAAGTATTTCCTTCTGAACTTCAAGAACGCCGCACAGATTCCAAATGTGAGTTCTTGTGATTCGCTTTCATCACAGATTCTTCATATTGAGGTGGAAGCTCTTCCTATTCTAGTCACTATTCTTAAGCTATTCTTGGATAGTCCGTTGCCAGACTCAAATATCTTCATCTTCTTTCTTCTTCTTCTTAATTATTCATTAACAACCCGATTAACGCATTTCGGCCTGCCTTTATACATCCTTCTGGGCACCTCTGCTTCTTGCACGCCTACGCTAGTTGATCGCATCAATCGATGACAGAGCATCATCCTTCATTCGAACGACATAATCGCGCTTGTGTAGTCTCTGGATGTTAATAGGCTGCACAACAAACATGTCGTTGAAGAACTCATACAGTTCACTAGTGGATTGGATGCGGAAATCATTACCTACCTAGACTAAGAGGAATATCCACCTCTATCTTCCCCTTTGCCAAATATGACTGCCCAAAATTAAACTTCCCAAGAAACTGAAAATTTCGGGCCACGTCTGCGTTGTAGAAACTCTCCATCTGATAAACTCTTTTGCTCTTAGATCCCCTTTGACCTGGAATCTATTGAATAGTGACTCTATTTCCCCTGTCTAACTGACCCAGCTAAATCAGATTATCTCACTCTAACCTTAAGTTACTCTTGTATAAGTTGTCTGACTACCAGCCAGCGTTGCTATCACGCCCTCTGCACCTTTAAATCGAATTGAGCGCAACTTTGAATGAGAGGTAAAGTTCCGCTTGGAAAATACCCGAGTTTGGGATATGTCTCATAGTCTTTATTACTTTTCTTTAGCTTCTGTGGATTAATCATCTCCATTGGCCTGGGTTTTTCTATAGTGTTTAAAGATCTGGCTACACGTCCAAAGAAGCCAGAATCTAATTCTGTGAGAAGGCGCTGAAGAAAATAACTATTCATGGTTCGAATTACTAATTTCAATAAAAACTTGCAATTCGTTCAGGCAAACAATCTGCCTATCCATATTTCGTTGCTCCTTGTATCCAGCGATACTAGAAATATAGGCAAAAATGGCCATCACTTCTCTCTTGCAGAAATTGACGGAATCATTCGAGCAATAAATCTCTCGTGTAGTACCATCAATGCATTATATTTAAGCTGATGGATGGCAAACCCTTCATCCCTAGAATCTGTTCTTATTGTAGAATTGAAATTGAATCTTCATGCTTGAAAGAACTAAAACGCGAGCTCTTAATAAAATTAATAAGAACGTAAAGGATGATCCTTTGAAAGCTCTCCTATTTCAGTAAAGAAACGAGATAAGATATGAAAAACCTAAAGCATTTAGGTGACCATATGGCCTTGAAATGAAAATCTGTCATGGTAAATAATTTTAGATTTATTTAAATACTGTAAATTGATCACAATATTATTTCTTTATGATGACATTGATGCGAATAATTCTATAAAAGTTTCCCATATTTTTTAAACTGCATGTGAAACGATGGTGGTGGTGCTGTTGTAGGGTGTTTTTAAAACAAACAGTCCACAGAGTGGCATTAATAGTATTATGCCACTCTGATTGCCTTAAGTCAACCACTAACACTGATGCTCTAAATCCGAATGGCGGCTCATGTTATTGATATTCAACGAGTGTGTCACATGCAAGCAATTTACCACCCCCC
>QOCX01003015.1:0-17292 GCA_005959815.1 Sarcophaga bullata
TTTCTTTAATTTTAGTTTCTCTCTACTATTTCCATGCTTATTATTATGCATTTTAAGGTGCAACTAACTTTAGTCCTTAAAGTTATTGTTCTTGCTCTTTTTTGTATACTGCTGCTGCTACTGCTGCTACTGCTGCTACTGCAGCTGCTGCTAAATTAAATTGTTCTGCTTGAATTACTTTCAATAGTTTGTCTGCCTTTCATGTCGATTACTCGAACTACTTGAGAATATTGGCAAATTTTAAAAAAAATTTTTCTTCTCTTCCTTAAGACTGTAGAGTGGTGGTAGGAATAGCTTTCTCCTTTTATAAGAAAGAAATAATAGTAATAGGATTATTTACTTATTTTAGGAATAATATAATAATAATAATAGAATCTGCTGTCTTTATTAACTTTAATTACGTTCAACTAATTTTGCTTTACAATAGCCCATGTTAAAACAAAAGAATGAATAAACATCAGCCTGCTTTTTATTGTGTGTGATATTGTGCTGAATTGTTTGCAGCACTTATTACTCCATGTATTGGTGCTTGGAACTAAGACACTCTACGCTTAGGCATTAATTTAAAGAAAGAGTTTAACAAACATGGTTCCTAATACCTAAGGTTAAAGATTTTTTAACGGATAATGCATGAAATTAGCTTAGGTTAGCAAGCAAGTTCACTCGCGTGCCCATATGGCCCATTATATTACCCAGTGTGAGGTAAGCCCCTTTGTCATGATCCTTTTAAAATACTTGAGTGTTCTCTTGTTTCGATAGGAAATAAAGGTGGAGGTAACATTTAGAAAAAAGGGCAAAAGCCCGTTAAATGGAGCCTAACAACCGAAGAGCAATTACTTTTATGTTGAACATCGATGGATAGCAAATCCAACATTAGGTTAGGTTAGCTTAGCGGATAGCTTGCCGTTCACAGGCAAGTTTATTCGATAACCCATATGGCCATCCTGTGAGAGCGATGATAGTCATAATAGTGTTACCAGATGCAATTAATACTGTCAGCAGTATTACATGTGTTGTAATGATCCATTTGTGATGCGGATGAAACCAGTCAGTTCCCTTAGAGGCGTGTTTGTCATACATACATAATTGGTCATTACAACCCTCCAGTCAGGATTATGACCTAGCTTCTCACACCACTTATGTCGTGTATGTTAATTTTTGTACATGAGTGGCGGGACCTACAGTTTAAAGTCGATTCCTAACGCCAGATTTTTTGAGAAACTTTTCATGGTAATTCTATTTACTCTCAGAGTTTTGCAGAATCTGCTGAAAGGAAGTCGCCGAAGAAATATTTTTTTCATATTTCGTTTTTGATGTCTGATCGGGGATTCGAACCCTGGCCTTTCATCTAATAAGCCAATACACTACCTACTAGACTACGGTGACTATATCACCTTTGTTATCATGTCAAGATTTTCAAACGTTCGGTCATCCTAGAACCGATGACATTTATTCTGAAGTGCAGGGCACTCGGATAAAAGGAGCGGCACCGATTCTGTTTCCGTAGTAGTCCTGGTTGAAGAGATCGAGCTTGTTAGCAAGCTGGACTGCACAGTGTCCCATTAATATTTCTGTTAGTGTGCGAATCGTTCTCTTGCCGAACTCAAGTAGTTATTTGGTTTTCCTGCTGGACAGAATAGTTTTGAACTTAAAATCATCAGTCTTTCTGAAAAAAATGTTGAGAGTAAAATAAAATTGCCAAATATTCACTCATGGATAAATTTAACACACATACAACATGAGTGACGTGCGAAGTTAGGTTGGAATCTTGACTAAAGGCTTATAATCAGCAATTAAGTAAGTACGTTGGCAAGATAATATCATAATATTTAATTTTTAAATATTATTTTTATCATATGTCTGATACAAGTTACATGACTCATTGCATCTTCTCTACTTTTTCTAATAAAACTGGCCTTATGGTTTGAATATTGGCTACTAAGATTGGTTGTGTGGCGTAATAAAATTATTACTCAACATACTCTTACAAAAAGTAATTCAAAGGCCTTGAATCACGCGAAACGAAGGATCAATTCGATCTTGCAATTGTTGTTGTTATAAACAGTATATGAGAAGTTTTTTTCATCTTGATGGAACCAAATTTCGAATCACAACTTAAGCCAGCATGGCAAGATAGCGCTTATTATTCATCCTAACACCAGTTTCTTGCTCATTTTGAAAGAATTTAGAACTTATGAAGCCACCAGCATGTAATGAATGTAATGATGGTTCACTAGAGTTGCCGTATCTATTAGGCAATGTGATGGCTTATTACATGGGTGCTGTAACAAGCTAGGCTGTAAACCTGACTAAAGATTTGTAATGGCCAACTTAGAAAGTAAGTAATAGCAAGCAAGCCATGCAGTTTTTAATCGTTTTCGTTCCACAGATTCCATTGGTAATGCTGTTTGATACCCAATTAGTACGTAAAATTGCGTAAATAGAGGTCATAGTGTAATTCAATTTTTACTTTGCCTAAAGTATAAGTGATAATTTTATATGTTTAAACACTGTTCCCATTGCTTAAAGCATTACGTTTACGTTCCACAAAATATTGGAAGAAAAATTTCATCCCTAAACTATACAATAAAAAATATATGGAACTACTGATTACAACTCTGCAGTTAGGACCACAACCTAGCTTCTTACACCACACATGTTGTCTGGGGTAATTTTATTGTGTTGAATTTTATGACAAACTCGCACGGAAAGGAGCTTTTACAACACTGCAGTCAGGATTACGGCCTAGCTTCTGAATTTTAGACTTCATGAGTGGCATAACTTACCGTTTAAAGTAGACTCCGAACGACAAATTTTTTGAGAAACTTTTCATGGTAATATTATTGACTCTCAGAGTTCTTGTCAGAAATTTGCTGAGAGGAAGTCGCCAAAGAAATAAATTTTTTCTTATTTCGTTTTGATGTGTGACCTGGTGTTTGAAACGTGGCCTTATGTCTAATAAGCCAACTTACTACGGCTACGGCGACTTAAGTGATGTCACCAGAGTTAATATGTCTCATACCGAACATCAAGCAGAGCACTCCTTTCGCTTACAACATCAACAAATTCAGGTCTATTGTCCATAAAACAACTCCCTTTTTCTTTCCTTCCACAACCTATGTTCCATGTACTCTGCATGAGTAGGTGACATATCCTGAGTGTTGGACGTTTAAAACAAAATTCCATTTGATAGTCTTTGAATATAAAAATTCTTGAAAAAAAATGTCCTTTACTCTCTTAATTTTAATCTGAAAGTTGTTTCTTGTTCTTGTTTTCCATCACAAAAACGTGGTTAAACTAAGTAAACAAAGTAAAGCCTTTAATTTTTGACACATAAAAACTTCAACAGCGAGGGATATGTTGCACTTTTAAAAATGACCAAAAATTCCAAGTGAACAGTTTTTCTAGTTCTTTTTGTGTTTTTTACTGACACACATCTCAACGGAGCCATAAACAATAGTGACAAAATGAAAAGAGGCACACACAGAAACCGCGACAAAAACTATACTTTTTCGACTAAAAAACAAAAACGGAAACAAAACAAAAAAAAAAATACCGTTAAACCTATGCCAGTCATGATAAATATTTTCGGAAAATGAAAACAAAAACAAAAACAAACAAACACTTTACACAAGCACCTACTCTTGTGCTTAACGTGGCATTGCTGTGTGCGAGTAAGTGGAATTCTTGGTTAAAAGTTGCATGATCTACCACAAAGTCCCCAAAGTAGAGAATTTCACGCCCATTTTGTTTACTCAATGCTCGGTAACTGTTATTCGGTTTTTTTTTCCTTTTTTGGGCCCACTACCATCACGGCACCAAGTTTCCCAATTAAGTAAACTCACTGCAGCAAAGGTATGGCGCACATGAAAGTAAATGAAAAAGTTAGGTCAGTCGATAAATAAAAGTTTAGCTTTTCCCTTCTATTCCGCCCAAAGACTTTTGCATAAGATATAGTAATTAATAATGCATGCCATGCACATGGTCAATAAATATGTGCATCGTTGGTATTTCACAATTTCATCATCAAATTTTCAACATTAGGTTGATATAGGTCAAAGTCGTATTCATGCGACTTAAGAACACTTAAAGTTCGTAGGCTCCTTGCTGGACTATTGCCTGAAATTGTTTTAAGAACTCTCTATGCTCTACCGTTAAGACTCTCGATGCTCAAACTACAGATGATTATTAAGTCTTTATGCACATAAGGTTCCTACGAGCGGTGTTGTTGTGAACGAAGCTGAGCCACTAGTCAAAACCACGGAATTCCAGCTTGTCAGTGTGACTAGTAGACACACCCATCTTTTAGTCAACTAGCAAGGCAGTCTTCGTTACACCCTATAAAGAATCATGTTTTTGCCGCAATTTCCGAGCTTGGTGGCAGGTTTCAGACCCGATTACGATACCGTTAATCAGACCTCTTCAACCCCGTCATGGCAAACGGGAGGTACTCGTAGATAGTGTACGCCTTCCGCAATCCATCGATCCATCTTCTGCGTACCGCTGACAACACTGACATCCATAGACATCGTACCAAGGCGAGAGGTTTACTGCTGCATTTACCAGGCTATTAATTACGAAGTCTCTCCAATACGGATCTGGCCAAGTAAATGAGGCAAAACGAAGTATGTGTTGTCGACGACAAGTAAGTGCATGCCGGTTTACGGCCGAGAGATTTCCAAATGTTGAGTTAGTGAATTTGTTACACGTTAGCTCCCGCCCGTTATTAGCAAAAACGATGTCAGTTTGAAGATCAGGTTAAGTGTGTCAACCAGCGATACTATTGGTTACAATAGGCCATCGATTAGCAAAATTCTTCCCAGTAGCGACGAAAACTAATACTGCTTCAAGCCGTACTTCATTTTATTACATATGATTTTTGTTTGATGCTTTTTTTTTTGTAATTTTAAAATATCTTTCTATTCTCTCCTCTCCACCAGAATTATCTGTGAGTGAATGAGCAAAGATGATAATTCAGATCTAGAAAACCTGTCTTACATCTCGGACAACCAACAATTTCAGCCTGCAAAAACCAGATCGATTCGGCAACGAAGGACAATGCTCGAGTGTCTGAGCTGAGCTGAGCTTCTAAAAGCTGGTGAAACCATTAAAACAGACCGCTATCAACAACAAATGATCAACCATGCCTACATAATACATTACGATAGCCTGACCATTACAACCGTCAGTCAAACCTATTTCTAAACAGCAGCAACATTGTGTGTGTGTTAATTTTATCCTTTAGGGGCCCCGAGAGCTACACGTTTTAAAGTCGACTAACGAACGTCAGATTTTTGTTTGAGAAACTTTTCATGGCATTTTGATTTATGTCAGAGTTTTGAAAGGAATCTTTTGAAGAGAAATCGGCAAAGGATATTTTTCATATGACTGAGCCTGTTCGCAGTAGTTGGAAGCACGTGACCTCATGTCTAATAACAAAAAGCCCCGTGTATTGCCTCCTAGACTGCGATGTCTTTAAAAGATACCATAGAAACACCAGAGAGGAAAAAATCGCTGGTGTTAAATTCAATTGCAATCACCGAGATCATTCGGTAGATAAGACAGTGCTAAACTGTCTGGTGGCACCAAGAAATGTGTGATGATGCCTCGAGCCTTCTAAACCTGGTGAAACCGTTCCATACAGAATCGCTATCGATAACAAATTATCGATTGAACTAAATGTATTGATGGAACATTGATGTAAAAGCAAGCAGAATACGTCACCAAGACAGGGCAAGGCAATTTATTTTGCAGCTAACAATGTAACGATTGCAAAATTGCTTCAGGATACTATGAAAATAATTGGTCTGGTGCTGCTACCAGTACGGCGAATTTTCATGAAGCTTGACTCCATGCGAGTGCTCTTTGCTTTTCACCAATCGGACATCGCATTGACTGAGCAGCACTTTGATTCCTAATGAACGAAATTGAAAATTGTTTTGCCTTCAATGGCGAACAGTTTTGTTAGCGTAGAATTCACAATTGCTTGCAAGATGGAAAAAATATGTAGCCCGAACATTGTCAATACTTTCAGGAGAATCTTTCTACTTTCTCATGTAAAAATTAGTTTTAATGGTAGACAGCTGCTCAGCACTTACACTCAGCACCCTAATTACCCACATGGACAGAAGTCTGAGGCTTAATGCTGCATGTTGCATCCTCCAACAGTAAAATCCAAGAGTCCAGAACTGCCTATGAAATTTGTACATCGTTATTGCTACGTAAGCAAACTGGAGATATAAAACCGGAAGCAAATGGAGAGTAATCAAACATAATAGCTTACAACCCCGCCCACAGCTGTAAATAAAATTATTATGAATTCAATGAATATAATAAACAAATTATCATGAAAATTGTAGAGAAAAAAACAAAACGAACTGAAACTGATTTCCTAAAATATTTAGACGAGTTCGTACGTGATCACCTTTACTCCAGGCTTTCAACCGGCACAAACAAACTCATGCTGATTTTACAGATGCCGCATTAGTGTGTAGGTGAAATACTAGCATCCAACCCAATCCTTGCGCATGCCCATGCTTGCAAGCTTGCAACATTTGCTTGTGTTGGCTCACGTACAAATCCATGTAAATTCATGAAGTTATTGTTTCGTTATGTTTTATAAGAAAATAATTTACGAAATTGGTCCCCTGTTTAGAGGATATTTATGGAAGCTTCCTGCATACAATCAAAAGTTTATAAGTAAAAACTTTAACATGCGGCAAAGATAAATTAATGCTTAACAAAAATGCCAAATAAAAAGGAAAACGAATTTTATTTTTAGAAATTGTTTTTTTCTTTTTTTTTAAATATTTCAGCATTATTTTTGTGACATTTCCTATCAACAAAATACTACGTATCAGACACTGGCAGTTGATTCCATAAATTTTAGAAAAAAAAAGGATATGAAATGCAATAAAAAACATCATCTAAGCACATACGACGCTTATCCTGACAAATAGTGTCAAAAAAATTTTGGAAATTTTTTTTTTGTACTATCAGACATCAGGTACTGCACATCATGCATCACATTTTATGAAGAGTTTTTATGAAATCTGAAACATTTTGCCAAAATGGCATATTTTTTTTGTTGTTGTTATTTTGAAATATAAATACGATGATGATGATGTTGATGATGACATTACTTGTCAAAAACATTTCCGCATTTGTAAATGAAGCAATACCATATGATTTCATATGTCAACACTGCCACATAGAATAGGATGCCGGATGTGATAATTTTTAAATTATTTTTCCAAAGTAATATTAAAAAAATTATTTTACTTTATAAATATGGAAAAAGCCTTAAATAATAAGGCAGGACATTTATTGTTTATCACAAAAAAATAATGAGCTGTGGTACAAATCCTTTTTCTCCAAGGAATCGTAAGACTAAGCTCTCGAATACTCTCAACTATAAAATGTCTGCTCTTAATACAAAGTCGTTAAGGTAATTATTCATTTTAATAAAGCCTTGCAATACCTTAGATTAGGTCAAGGTTACGCGGATAGCTTGCTTTTACCAGGCAAGTGCACTCGCTAGCCCATAAGGCCAATTGTGTTACCCCTTTGCCACGATCTCAATGAAACTGGCCAGTAATACAAACGTTTGCCAACATGCCCAGATTTACAAACAATATCCTGAAGACCAAGGCTCTCCCATAAAGGGTGTTGTACCGCTTCCGTTTTTCTACATCATTACAGTTTTTGCAGTAATCCTATTGTAGAGGACCGAAACTGCCAATACGATGTTAGAATTTCTTATAGAATGCGAACCGTTCTTTTGTCAAACTCAAATAGTTTCCTGGTCCTCCTGCTATCCCCTATTGGACACAGAATAGTGGTGAGCTGGAACCATTTCAAACTCTGAATGAAACTGGCCAGTACCGTTTGTGCCGCATTTGTCACAATGCCCAGATCTACAAACGTTCTGTCATTCCAAAAACCTATGTCCTGAAGAGGAAGGCACTGCCATAAAAGGTGTTGCACAGATTCCGTTTCTCTATAGCACTTTAGCTTCTGCAGTAATCCTCGTGTAGCAGACTAAAACTGCCAATAGTGCAGTATACCGTTCTAATTTCTTATAGAATGCGAACCGTTATCTTGTCAACTCAAGTAGTTCCCTGGTGCTCCAGCTGTCTACTGTTGGACACAGAATAGTGGTGAGCTGGAACCATTTCGAACACTGACTGAAACTGGTCAGTACCGTCAGTGCCACATTTCCCACCATGCCCAGATCTACAAACGTTCTCTTAGCCCAAAAACCGATGTCTTGAAGAGCAAAGCACTGCCATAAAATGTGTTGTACCGCTTCCGTTTCTCTACATCATTACAGCTTCTAGAGTAATCCTGGTGTAGCGGACTGAAACTGCCAATAGTGCAATATACCGTTAGAATTTCTTATAGAATACGAACAGTTCTCTTGTCAAACTCAAGTAGTTCCAAGTAGTAGTGTCCACTGTTGAACACAGAAAATACATCAAAATGTTTACACGTCTCGAATATACAATTTCGTTTTCGTGATCGCCATTTAAGAGCCATGTTTGGGGTAATTTGGCACCATCCTTGATGGAGAACAATGGCAGCAAGGGATTTGGTTTTGTAACATTCGCTAACAGCAATGATGCGCAACAAGTATGTGAACGTCTGCATGGTACTGTGGTTGAGGAACGTAAAATCGAGATCAATAATACAACAGCACGTGTACAAGCCATAAAAGTGACCACAAAAGATGGTGCCATACCGGCACCAGCTCTAGTTTGTATACAATGGCCCGAACATGCAATTAAAAGTTTTTAAACATTTGCATTTGAAATTTGACAACGAGTTATATTGAATCGTCCATGTTTTGTTGAATTCCATGATGATTTTTTCCCTTAAGTGCCAGTTCATCTGTTTTTTTGTCTTCCTCTATGCCACAGTGGTTCGGAACCTAATAGAGGTGGGTGTTATGTCAACATATACTAGGAGGAGAGTCCATAACACTCCTGAAACCCTTTGATTTGACAAGATAGAATGCCAGCACTTTGATTAGAGCAGTACTGTCCACATAGTTAATTAGGTTTGAAGAAGATAGGTCTGCAATAGCAAAAATCTCTGCCTGAAATACATTGGCTTGCTTTGGCAACCTCTATGATTCGCTCAGTCCCAGTATATCAGAATAGACTCCCAGATCCAATTCTACATTCCATCGGCTCCGATGTCAGCTTCTGCAACCCACTCTTCCCGTGTGAGAGTGTAGGTTTTGTATGCTGCATCTAATGCCTTAATCAAGAAAGTTTTCTTATAGTGGAAGGCAACTTTTGAAACCAAACCCAGCCACTCTTAATGGAACATTTCACAAAAATTTCTCCACAGCAAACGGTTTTCTTGCTACAGAAATACTGCTAATTTCACAGCATCTTAAAAAAGCGAACAATCTAGAGATTGTGGGCTGAAACATGTGTGCTCTTTACTTACTGGCTTTAGGCTGATTCATCAACTGCTTTAATATTCTTCTTCACGGCTATATATTGTTTGTTTTTTCTCTAGTGCAATTGAAAAGATGATGATTGTTGCTACCAGCACTGCTTTGAATAGCATCAAGTTGGAAAGTTGTTGTAATAAAAAGAAAAAAAATATTGCCGGTCAACACTTAAAATGAAAAATTAAAATTTTAATTTTAATATTTAATTTTGTTTGAAAAAACTGTGAAAGTTGTTTTCTCTCTATTTTTTTAGAGGTTATGCTCTATTTTGGTTAATCAAAAAAAAAAAAAAAAAAAAAAAAAAAAAAAAAAAAAGTGAGGTTGGTTGAGATGGCGGAGACAACAGCTGTCACTGAAAGGTATTGAACATATCGCGCATGATTATTATTTAGGTAAGCATTCGTTTTGTTCAAAATGCATCCCGCACAGGGCTCTAATTGTTCAAAAACAACAACGAACGAACAAATCTTACCGAATTTATGCTTCATATGTGACAACAATGGATTTGCGGTAGACGGCAAAGAGGACGTCCTTGTTTGCCCTAATTTCCCTACTAGTCTAGCATGAGGTCCCATTAAGAGAACCAAGTCAAGAAATCCCTGCCATCGATTGGTGTGACCAATTACAAAGGCGCGCAAGAAGCAGAGGCGTCCGGCATTCGGCAAACTTCCCAGGAGATGTGACCATGAATGAATCAGAGCCCTATCAGACCAGAATCGAAAGAATTGTCATCTGAGTGGATTGCATATGGCGAACCGCTTCCAAAGCTTACAAAAACGCATTAGTCGACTGACAAGGTTAGCGTATAAATATTTTGTGCTGCGCATGATATAATATTTGCCGATTACTTTGAAAAAGGAAAAAATCCTATCAACAGCAGCCTTGCAAAGCGTTATTGGAGCGCTTTTTGTTTAACCGCATAAGCTTTGTTTAGAAACTTCAATTCATTGTTGTTTTTGTTTGATTTTTTAGTCAAGGAAAATTAATTTATTTTCTCTGATGTTTAAACTTTGACTAACCTGAGGCAACTAAGTTGGGATTAGGTCTCCAACGAACATACATAGTTTCAATGACCTTGCCCCGAACTCCTCAGAAGAATCTTTTCTTTTGCGATATCGTTAGAAATTTCATTGCTAACGAAATGGCCAGTGACAGTACAGAGCTCGCAATCTCCTGCATGTTACAGGGCATATGTATTCCGATTGCCAGGGTTAATCTGAACATTGCTCACTTGTGTTACGAGGAGGCTTAATCTTGTTGACGGCAGAAGGGTATCTGCAATATAGGACAGTAAGATTACCGATACAGTGCTGTCCTTATATGGCATCAATCTTACGATCCAATGTTCTTTTTGACATTTCGACAAATGACTTGTGCAGGAGCTATGGGGCCGAGAAGGACAAAGAGATTGCCTTTCATTTAATTAAGAGAGGCTCTTAATCCCTCATTTTCTAACATTCTTGACCAAGCTCTCTACTATAAAAATTGATGCAATAGCACGATTTATTTTGAACTCGAAATGCTTTTCTTAAGTAGTTGTCATGGTCTAGTAGGTTGTGTTCCAAGTCCAGGTCAGACAAGTTCAACAAAACGACTTTCGCTCAGCAGATTTCCAGCAAAGACTCTGAGAGTAAATAAAAATTGCCATGAAAAAGTTTCTGACAAATCTATCGTTCGGAAATGATTTTAAACTGCAGAGACCACCACTTATGCTTAAAATTAGCACAACATAAGTGGTTTGAGAAGCTAGGTTGTAATGTAAATGCTGAGCTAAGTAGGATATCTTCATTTAAAAGGGAAGTCCGCCACTCACTATACCTAACCTAATCTAAACTGGGAGTAAATTTTCAACAGTTGCTAGGTTTGTTTAGTAACAAATTTTTTGTTTTATTTTTTTATTTTTTTTAATATAATGCATGAAAAAAGCAACAAAATAAACGAAAGTAAATGTTTAAACACCAAAGAAGAAAAAAAATTTAACCAAAACCCTAACAATGATGGCAATTTGAAATAAAAATAAATAAATTCGTATTCATTTAATTCGCCATTTAACAAATTCCTTTATAATATACTTACATATGCACATACATACATATGTACATACATATGTACATACCATATATACATATGTACGTACATTCGATGCTAGTGTTGGTCAACTCATGTCACATGGTTAGATTAAACTAAACAACATCATTTGTTGTAAAGTAATCTATAAAATTCTACACTTTTTTTGTTTTTGTTGTTGTTGTTGTTTTTGCTGTCAAAAGTTACCAACCAAGTGTAGTTTTTGTTTTTTGTCCTTTTTTTTGGTTTTCGTCGCGTACACAGGTGACAGAGACTACGTACACAAAGCTTAATTAACACTATCAAATAATAGAAGTTCGCATAGTGAATAGATGTCATGTGACAAACATAAGGATTTGAAGTGATACATTACATAGACAAATGATGGTGAATACATACATACGTACATGGATTTTTTTTTTTATTTTTTTTGTTCTTTATTTTTTCACAAAATAAAAGTGGAGTGTGTGGTAAAAATCATTTGATTTTGCTTGTTTCGTTTATTCATTCATTCTGCCAGCCACATACTATATTCGTGTTGGTTTAAATGTACGTTTAAGGTTTTCGTGGTTTTCTGAAAGGAAGGAAGTTAACATTTATAAATTGCTTTAGAACTTGTTCGTAATTAAATTGAAAATTCAATTGAAAAACTCGTATTAAATGGCATTGAGAAAATATCGGGAGTAGATTTTTCTTTTTGTAGAAAATACATCATATTCAGCAAATTTGAAAATAGTTTTTCTAGTTATAGATGGTCCTTTCGACTATGCTCCTTATAAAGTTGTAAATAGGACATTAAAAAGGTATACAATGCTTGATATCAGAGAATGCGATACTAAGTACTGGCTCAACCAGAATGTGCTATGGAATGTGAATGAATCCTTAACGAAACTATCTAATGGAAGAATTGACTGCCATTGGTACATGCAAACGGTATAACTTTTCTGATGAAAGAACTTTAAAGAGTCTTTTGGCAACAGCATTCAAAGGATAAATAAATAAATGCGTTCCATTTATAACAAAAAAAAACTTAAAAAATTCAAAATATTCGACATTTGGGAGAAAAATTCTCACAAAAGCTGGAGATTGAATATTTGGGAATATCAGTCGATAGAAATTTGATAAAGAATGCTCGTATAGACGACATTTCAGGCCAGACATTCCTTTATTATGTACACGAAAAACCTGGTAATGTAAACCAGGAATTATACACCGAATGTATATCGTAATGTCGCTGTAGTGTATTTGGTATGGTCATCAATCATCATCAATCTGTCTATCAGCAGATTCTGGCAAAAACTGTGAGTGTAAATAAAACTGCCCAGCACCTAATATATGTCCATCTGCTTTCTTCCAGGACGAATTAATGCCTCGCAGGTTTAAATGAAATGTTCGCATGATTCATCACAGAACCTACACGACAATCTCAGGCAGTTTTGACGTGTGGCCACACATCAATCACATAAAAAAGAAGGAAGAAAATATTTCTTCAGTGACTGCCTTTCAGAAATTTTTGGACAAAAACTCTGAGTTTAAATAAAACTGGCCAGCACTTAATATATGCCCAGCTGTTTCCTTCCAGGACGCATTAATGCCTTTTAGGTTCAAATAAGATGTTCTCATAATCCATCACAGCATCAACACGACAATCTCAGAACCTACACGCTGACTTAGAACGACAAGAGCCCTTACAGTCTATAGTTTTCTGTCAAAAGATGGATTACTAATCTCTGGTTATTCTTAAGTACGTTGAATTGTGAGTATTATGAAGAATCTCCTTCTTTGAACGTTGTAAACGTATTTGATCTGAGAAGAGCCTTTGTTTCGTTTTTATCTTCCTTACAAATAAGACACTTTAGTCAGGATTACGACCTAGCTTCGTTGTGTATGTTAATTTTATACATGAATGGCGGGGTCTACAGTTTAAAGTCGAGAGAAAATCGCCGAAGAAGCGTGGCTTCATGTCTAATCAGCTAACACACTACGCACTAGACTACGGTGGACTACAGACGTTTACTATGGATATGTTCGCTTGTCATGCAACAAAGTTTAATAGTAAACGATGCTTTACGGAGATAGAATCAGCCGGATCGTGCATACGTTTCTAGCATGTCAAAGGCAATGAGAACGTTAATCCAATCCTAATGTAATTTCGATAAGCATTTGCATTATTTTCTTATGCCTTCAACGAACGTACGTTTCGTGACGTGCCTGTAAGTGCACACAGTTACCATGTTAACACACTTATTTCTTCCTTTCTTATTTGACCATCTGTACACCTACTCATTATGCCTTTCCCAACGTAAATAAATCTTAGCTCTAATCATTGGGTTTTAAATTTTTTTCGGTTTTTTATTTTCTTTTCATAAAATATCGCCCATTTATGGTAATCTAAACCTCTCTGCTAATTTGGCCATTTTATTATTAGTAACAACTATATGAGGCTCATTAATATCTCATTTTTTAATTAACAAAGTACTAACTCATTATAGCCAAATCATTATATTTAAAACAAATATTTTAAATACATGAGATAACACCACCTGTTTCATGTATCCTGTATCCGGACTATCGTCACAAATCACTCGCCCTCACATAAACGCACCCAGTTTGTTACCGTGTATACTTACGGTATATAAATACAAGGATTTTTTCGGCAACATGTTTCTAGTAATTAACCGCCATAAAACTGTCAGAAAAATAAGGTCAAGGAACCAAAAAGTCACATTTTCAAATATTCATATTAACCTGGTTATTACATTGTAACGCTTTTTAAAAAAAGTCATACACAACACATATAATCACATTTCACGCACTCTCTTGTCTATCATGTCGTTTTTAATTTTTTTTTTTTTTGTAACAACGACCACTAATAGAAATATATGGTACGTGTACGTGTGCATGTATTTGTGGTGGCAGGACATACTAAGAGTGTCAGCATTGCATGCATGTTCCATCACTTTTGAAACATATGAGAAGATTTTTTTTGTTTTTAAATACGTTACTACATGCATGCTCGTATTAAATTTTGTAATAAATTTCATGCACATTAATGGGTAAGTGGAACGTAGGCAAATGTAAAAGGAAGTAAAAAATTCTCATAAAACTCAAAATCGCCTTATAAAGAGTCGAAATCGTTCTTAGTATGCTTTGAACAGCTACAGAAATAATTGTAACGCGTATTACGTACCCCACTTCCTCAATTGGTCATTACAACCCTTCAGTTATTATTACGGCCTAGCTTCTCATACTACTTATATGGTGTGTGTTAATTTTATATGGGAGTGGCAGGACCTACAGTTTAAATTCGACTGCAAACGACGCATTTATGAGAAACTTTTCATGGCAATTTCAGTAAACTGCTGAGAGGTAGTGGCCAAAGAAATATAGGGTGGTTCATTTCAAAGTTTAAATTTAAAAATTAAAAAAACAACAACGATTTGAAATTTTTTCAAATTAATTTTTATGTAGAAATGGAGTATGATTTCATTCATATGGCTGCCACGGCTGGCCTCGCAGCATAGCATTCAATCGGACCAATTTACTTGCACTTTATCGAGTATATGGGATCGTATCTACGTAATGGCATCACGAATGTTGGGCTCCAAATGCTCAAATGTCTCTAATTTGTCGGCACAACACTTTTCTTTAACAACAACCCACAGGAAATAGCTCAACGGTGTCAAATCGCAGCTTCTTGGCGGCCAATTGACCTGACCATTAACTAATTAAGTGGCCATTAAACGTTTGACACAATAAATCGATTGTGGCATGAGATGTGTGACATGTTGCATCATTCTGTTGAAACCAAACATCGTTAACGTAATGCGATATAGAGCGGCTACATAAGAACGCGTGGATGTCTCTACTGATCGTTATGGTTGCGTAGACCTCATCTTCAAACAAATATAAGCCAACTATGCCTCCGCTCTAAAAGACGCACCATACTGTCACTCGTAATGGGGGCATTGCCTTCTCTAAGACCACGTGTGGATTTCCTGAACTAAGATGAAAATAAGCTTCAGCCGAAAAGATGACTCACCATACTGTTTCTCGTTAATCCATCTAGCGAAACGAAAATAAATCGGAATTGAAAATGAATCGACCTCCTATGCACACTTGTAGCCACAGCTGCGATATGTTCGGGTGGACGTACGTTAACGTCTTGGCGTATCTTGAATGAAACCAGTTTCAGAAGCTTCAGCAATAAACATGAGTATACCGGGCACTGTTGGTCCTTCTTTTTGACCAAAATTTTATAAAGACATTGTCTTTGTTTTGGAAATAAATTTCCAATAAATCCGAACGGTTGCTCATCGTAAATCATTTAATTATATTTATACATAATGGCCATTACAACCCTTCGTTAGATCACGGCCTAGCTTCTCACACCACTTATGTTACGTGTGTTAATTTTTTATACATGAGTGGCAGGACCTACAGCTTTAAAGTCGACTCCGAACGCTAAGTTTTTTGAGAAACTTTTCATGGCAATTTTTTATTTTACTCTTTGAGTTTTTGCCAGAAATCTTACTGAGAGGAAGTCGCCTAAGAAATGTCTTCGTTTGTCCTATTTCGTTTCTGATATCTGACCGGGGATTCGAACCCTGGCCATTCGTTTAATAAGCCAACACACTACCTACTAGACTGCGGCGACTTCATTATGTTTAGTGGATATAATATACAGAATTTTGTGACAGAAGAGAATGACATAAGTATTGTTAGATTCCAGATAACCGATGGTTCAAATTTAAGCCGCTAGATGGATAGAAAATGTTGAAAGCATATCGTTATTCAAGTGTTGAACCTTATGTTAACTTAAGAACTTTTCAGTCCAGCTATTTCGTTGATCAATTCTAATGCTGTTCTAATGCTATACTCAGGATTATTTCGATTCCTATTTCAATGCCAAAATTATTTCCATATACGATTATGTATGCATTTATTGGATATTGGAAGTCTATTATTCGTTTCAATAAACAGATTTCCTTTGGTGAACTTTATCTTAATCGAATAACAGACACGGCATATCAACAAATATTACCTCACGTACTTATCTCTGATGTATGCATGTATATCCCTCTGGAATAAGTATAGAATACATAAATAATACAATACATATGTGTATATGTACACATACACGTACATATTAGGTAAGCATGTTTGTTTGGCTAAATATGCTCAAACATACACAGACGCAATGCTGCAAATGGCAATGCTAAATAATAGTGTAATCATCTACATGGACATTGTAGGTGTTAAACAAAAAATTTACATTCACGTTCTATATACCGGCTTTTAGCATAATTAAAATATCACCTGCACTACAATCCTACCTGACACACACACACACACACAAGTTGCAAGCAAACAAACTTCACATGAACTCCAAACCAAATACTATATTTAGGGTTTTAAATGTTTTAGAAATTTTGGTAGTCGTTGATAGAAAATATTAGATTTTCCAGTGTTTAATAATACGTAGCAATACGAAGCAATTATTAAATAATAAAATGCGTACATAATTCACTACCTATACAGGTTGTATGTAATTTTGATTGTGTACAAAGTGGATAATTTCAAGACACGATATGAACTTCAACTTATTTGAATACAAGAGCTCCAATAAAACTAATTCCCCTATGAGGATTTTAAATTTTTTTCTGTTGAATATTATGGATGCGGAAGTAATTTACCCACGAATTCATTCACCATGTTTATAGTTGCTCTCATTAACAACCGATTAAAACGGATTTCGGGCA
>QOCX01003016.1:0-19179 GCA_005959815.1 Sarcophaga bullata
TTGTGTGTATTTTCACTTTCGCACCGTGTTATTAATACAAAACCAGATAACAATAACAAATCAACAGTAATGTTCTAGAACTTGCCAAATTGGAAAAAAATTGAGTACAAATGGCAGAGTTCAATTCTTTCTTTTTTATTTCTATTAGCGAGCATAAAATAAGATAAATATCTGGCAACTTTGTCCTCCGGCACACATGACTAAGTTAATACACGACTATGTAAGCCATTTATTTTTTTGCCAGTACGTTACTATGGACGTTTTTCCACTGTTTTTCACGACTTTTTTGATTTTGTTTGGGTTATTTGTCTAAAACGTTTGTTATTCAATATTTTTGGGGGAAAGCTTTTAAATTGTCGGAAACATTAATCTTATTTTAACTTCCTTTTTTTTCTTCTTTATGTTTCACAAAAAATGATTTACGCCTACATTTTATGTAAAACATTTTTTTTCAATCAACATTTTTAAATACTTTTATGCGTTTTTAAAACAGTGAAACGCGAAAATGTGAAAAACAAACAATTGCTTAAAATATATGTATGAGACCACATTTAAAGGTAACGAAGTAGAATTTGAATTATTGGCCATTTGTTAAAATAATAGACACACAATATTTTGCCAGCCTTTGCATAAATATTTACGCAAGAAAAAAAAAAAGAGGAAATTACTGAGGAAATGTTTACACGTGCATTGTTTTTACGCTTACATACTGCAATTGATAAAAAATTGTAAAACAAAATAGAAAAGTTTGAGATGTTAAAACTTTAAATATTCCAAAGAAAAAGTTTTTTATTTACTGTGGCATTACTGGCTCACAGGGAGAACACCGTTGCTGTTTGTTGGACTTCAGGCAAGTATTGTAAACTGTAATCGTTTCTATATATTTTCCCGAAATGCTTGGAAACTTGTTAATAACTTTTGCTGGAATTTTAAAGCGGTTTTAGATCGGTAGAAATGATTCGACTTAGCTAGGTCTCATTTGGCATAATGGAGCTTCGCCAGATTTGTTCACGATAATTCTAAGAGAGCTATTCTGATGTTTATTCTCATGACTATCAAATCAGTACGTGTTAGGCAGCTTTGCTTGAATTAGTACTAGAACGAGCCGCCAAGTTCCTCAGAACTTGTATGTATTGTGTTGACTAAGCCAAAGAGACAGTATAAATAGTTTAAGAACTTATTTTGGGCATCAGGACCTCAACAATGTGTTGAACATATTGGAGTGTTAGTGTAGCCAAATGAGACCATGTGACTTACATACATACATACATACTTGACCATTACAACTCTTCAGTCATGATTAAAGCCTAGCTTCTCATACCGTTTATGTTGTCTGTGTTAATTTTATACATGAGACCTACAGTTTAAAGTCGACTCCGAACAACAGATTTCTTTAAAGAAACTTTTCGTGGCAATTTTATTTACTTTCAGAGTTTTTGCCAGAAATCTGCTGAGAGGAAGTCGTCGAAGAAATATTTTTTTTTCATATTTCGTTCTTGACGTCTCACCGGGGATTCGAACCCTGGCCTTTTGTCTAATAAGCCAACACACTACCTACTAGCCTACGGCGACTATATATCATGTTACTTATTGTTACTTATTAATCTCGATTGTACACCAAGCCTTGGGCGTAATCTAGTAGATATTTTTTGGCTTATTAGACTAAAGGTCACAGTTCGAATCCTCGGTCAGACATCAAAAACGAAAAATGAAAAAAATATTTCTTCGGCGACTTCCTCTCAACAGATTTCTGGCAAGGATAGGAAGGCTCAAAATGAAATTTCAAAATATATCTTAGGGATTTCTGCCATAAGCTCTGAGAGTAAATAAAAACTGTCAAGAAGTGTTTCTCAAAAGAATCTGTCGTTTGGTGTCGACTTCGAACCCTTTCCCGTAATCTACTAGGTGGTTTGTTGGCTTATAAGACGTGAGGCCACGGTTCAAACCCCAGATCAGATATTTCGATCGAAACGAAAATTTCAAAAATATTTCTTCGGGGTCGTCCTGTCAGGTGATTTCCGGCAAAAACTTTGAGAATAAAAAAATTGCTATAAAAAGTTTGTGAAAAAAATTGTCATTAGGAGTCGACTTCGAACCCTAGTGGGCTCGTCATTTAGGGACAAAACAAGTGGGGCAAGAAACTGAAGAGTTGTAATAACAATTCAAAGCCTTCTATCATATTCTTGTCATTTGGAATTTTTAATTACGACTTTAATTAATACAAATCGGCCAATGAAACATGAGTTGGAAATTTTCCATATTATCACTGCAGTGTCATCAGAGATGATTAACTATTTGACAATGATCAAATAGGTTTGAAACACTAGTTAGTGCAAAAAATCCCTAATGGTTACAATGGAACTAAATCAAGGCAAATGGCAACAATCACTATGATCTTTCCAACTCCACTATCTCTCGTGGTTTTGCAATTAAACTGTTGGTAAACCACACAAGATGGAATTGTATTACAAGAGTTTTAATTATTTTTTTTTTATTTTTATTTCTAATGTACAGTTTATCAGTCACTGCTGATTGCTATTAAAACTGACATTTAATTTGTAATTTTTTTATGTTGTTGTTGTTGTTTCTTATTTTAATCTCTCATTTCCATCATTTAATTAATCACATCAGTACCACCACGTAAAGCACTTTAGTTTTATAAAAACAATAAAAAAAAAACAAGAAACAAATTTATTTAAAAGACCTCATGACCACTCTTTAATTGTTAGCTAATGACTACCAGCAATATTAATTGGTAATGGCTTTTTGAAAATTTCCAAAAAAAAAATCTGCAAAGTTTGAAGACGATAAGCAAAAAATAAATTTTTTCACAATCTTTCTCAAAACAAAAACAAAAAACGAACAAAAGTCATGTCAAATCAATAATTCAAACAACGAATTGATTTTAACGATTTAGACATTAAAAGCAATCTAATGTACCCCCAGAAATTGTTTAAAACGAATATGATTGAAATAAAAGTTTTCAAACAAACTTTTTTTTTTATTATTCACAAGATGTTTGATTGAAGGATATATTGAAACGAGTCGATTTAATTACTCTTGTCGGAAATTTCATCAAACAAGCATTTAAAAAGATTTCATGATTTAATGTTTTTTGCAAGGAAGTGTTCAAATCGATGAAATTGAAAAAATCCTCTTGAGTAACTCATCTGGGTATGTCTATGGCTAAACAGTACATATGGCATAGAGGACTCCTTCATTGCTTTTAAGATAACTAAAGAGGCCATCTTTAGAGTAAGAAACTCTCTACAAAAAGATTTTTTAACAACTTAGTTTCGACGGATATTGTTACAAGGAAGTCCTTATGCAAACGTAGAGTAGAAGCATTTCCTCATTCCAATGCTCAGCACATGCTTGCATAGAGCATTTTTTAAAGTGTGTTTCCGATAAAAAATTCACGTTTTTTACACAGCAATGCTTATAAATTAAATGAAAGAAGTAATAAGGGCACTAGGCGAAGGAACACCGATTGATATCGAAACAGCATCAGAAGTTTTCCATTAGTTTCGTAGAAATAAGGCTTCACATCAATTGAAAAACAATCTGCAATATTTTGAAGCTAACGAAAGCAGCAGGAGTAAAATGGCATCGTTTAATTTAATACATGCGTCATGATCAGCAGATTCACAAGCAAATGGAAATTGCATAGATTAAGCCAACACGTCACGCAATCTATGCGAAAATTAAAGTTTAAATTTAGTTTTTGTTTGTGTGAAGTACAATGGTTCCGATTAGAAATGGAAAATTATTTCATTCATATGGCTGCCGTGGCTGCCCTCACAATACCTCATTCGATCGTAGCAATTTTCGTGCAGTTTTTCGAGCGTAAGGAGTTGTATCCCGGCAATGGCATCATGGATGATGACCCTTAAGTGCTTGAAATGATCATCAAACGTTTGATGCAATAAATCGATTGTGCCATGAGATGTTTGACAAGTTGCACCATTCTGGTGAAACCAAATATCGTTCACATCACTGTCATGAAGAGCAGTTACAAAAAAAATCGGTTTTATATGTGTGCGATAGGTGTTTCCATTGACCATTTTATTTTCAAAGAAATGGTGCGCAATGATGCCTCCGCTCCGCAAGCCGCATCAAAAAAATCTCTCGTTATTGGTGCATTGACTGCTGTAAGATTATGTATGTGTTTTCTAAGCCACAAATACGGAAATTTTGCTTTTTAACGTACTCACGTTGGCTCAATAAATTGTTGTCCAAGCGTAAATCGGTTAATTACAGCGAAGCAATTTTGTTTATAACGTAGCCACTATAATAGAAATTATCATCATCCGAAAAGATGATCTTTCTTCGCAAATTAGCATCCGAACGCTGCTCAAGCGTAAATCGATTCATTATATTCAGTGGAGATAAAATACTGAATTTTGTGACAGTGTCTCATTGAACGACAACACAGGTCTTGTCTGTTCTAATAAAATAGCATGAAACGCCACAAGCGGAAAATGTGTCATGTGGTTAAATTGTCTACGCTCGCATAAATCCCATAGACGTAAGAAAAAGCTAGGCAGATCTGGAAAATTATAAAAAACTAGTGATGAACGTAGTGATGGAAGAAAGTGTTATCTAGCTGAGATAACCAATCAAATGCATCACTAGAACGATTTCTATTAGTGTGGGACATCTTACAAATATACAGAGATTCCTGGCTTAAATGAAAGCGTAAAGTTCATACTATTGGACAGTAGTTTAACCGGGATAGTTTCAAAAACAATCACCCTTAAAACTATGGAGGTTCAAAAAGTACTTTTGAATGCCTTTGATTTCTAGTAGTATAAGACTTCACTCAAATATACAGAGGCTCTTGGCTTAAATGAAAGCATAAATTTCATACTGTTGGACAGTAGTTTAACCGGGATAGTTTCAAGTACAATCACCTTTAAGACTACGGACGTTCAAAAATGCCTTTGAGTCTACCATGTTATGGGATTAAAAATATTTTTTTTCGCATACATTTTCCAAAAGAAATTTTCCATCGAAATTTCTTTGAAACTTTTTCATTTTATTTAATTTATGTTTTAATAATTAAGTTTTCGTTTTTTTTTTTATTAATTATTTTACTGTGGGTACAATTTTATTACGTTTTAAAGAGCATACACCATATACGAGTACTACATGTGTATCGATGACACTTTGATGTATGAAGACACCAAAAATGTGATCGCATTTCTTTTTTAATTTTAAACATTATAAAAAAATATTGTGTAGTAAAATTAAAACAAAACAAAAAAAAAAAACAAAAAAAAAATTGCAAAACCAACATGTTAACAACTGTGCTGACAAAGTTGTGGTAAAAAAAAAATGACAAAAAAAAATAGTCAAAAAAAGTCAAAAAAAAAAAAATAAACGCAAAGAGAGTAAAAAAATTGTTTCAAACAAAAAATTGCTCATGGGAAACTTTTTCGCTTACAACAATATAACGTTGTTTGCTTAAATTGAAACACTTTCTCCCGCATAATGCAATTGTTTTTGGTGTGTGATAACAGCTTTAAAAAAACAATATATTCACCCTTCAAAAGGAAAATAACAACAACAACAACAACAATAATAGATATAATAACAACAACAACAACAAGAAAAAGCTTAAAAAATTAAATTAAAAAAAATAAAAACAAAATTGAAGCAACAAAAATAGCTCAGTTTTGCGTTTCAACTAAAAAATTTATTTTTGTTTTCATTGTGTGTGTGTGTATTTTTTTCTTTAAATTTAATTTCTTTTTTTTTTGTTATTTTTTTTTTTTTGTTTTTGTTTTACCCACAATGCATTTTAAAGACAAAATTTGTAGAAAACTTAAGTAAAATTTCAATTACAATTATTTTCTTGGAATAAATTCAATTTGAGTTGATGATTATCCATCCAACGTGCATATAGCATTTCATATTATACTCGTAATATATGTTATTTACACGGAGCTACAGCATTATCTAATAAATTAGCACATGCTTATTAAATGGGTCAGTTGTATAAGAGGAATAAAAAACAAAACAAAACTATTTTGCATCTTTCCAATCAATCTATCGTGAGTATAACTTTACAAAGTATTGAAAATAAATCCCAACAATACAATACAACATACATTAACATACATATGTAAATATGTAAATATGTAAATATGTACGACGTTATTAAATTTACTTTGAAATAATAAATTTACATATGCACTCTCACTCATTTAGCAATGAATTGTTTATCAGCCTTACGTAAATTATTCTGAATTGTAAACAAGAAAAAAATGGGCAATTCAAATCAAAAGAAAAAATAATTTCAAACCTTCCGTATTGGTTTTCAAATGCAATTGAAATGTTCCCAGGTAATAAAAGCCAAGAGTTTTTATATTTCTTACCTAAAAATAAAGAAAGGAAGATAATAAATTTTTTTTTAATACATTATTTTAAATGCAGGCATATTTTTTAAAAAGAGAAAGAAAATTAATTTGAAAGCCATTAAAAATGAATAAAGTAATGATATTCGCTTACATACATACATACATACATACATACATACATACAACCTAGCTTCTGACATCACTTATACTGTGCGTATTAATTTTATACGTGAGTGGTGGGACCTACAGTCTAATTAAAGCCAATTTTGAGAAATTTTTCATGACACATTTTTTATTTACTCTCAGAGTTTTTACCAGCAATCTGCTGAGAGCAAATGGCCGAAGAAATATTTTTCTTCGTTTTGTTGTAGATGTCTGACCTGGGTTTTGAATCGAGGCCTCAGCTACTTTATGATTGATAATCGCTTAAGCCGTCTTTAGCTTTAGTTTTAGAATTCCAGTTTTTTTTGAAGCCGCCATAATCTAGTAGGTAGTGAGTTGGCTTATTACACTCAAGGTAAGGGTTCAAACCCCAGGTCAGACATCAAAACGAATATAAAAAAATATTTCTTCAGCGACTTCCTCTCAACAGATTTCTGGCAAAAACTCTGAGAGTAAATAAAATTGCCATGAAGTTAGAGGCAGTTTGTGCAGTCCTTGTGCTGACCAACTTCTTCTCCCTTGACTTTAGAGAACTTGGTCAGTACGAAGACTGCGTTCACCTGTGCCGTCACAACGGGCCGCTATGAGTGCTCAAGTGAGCTTTTGGCATCAGGGCTACTGCTCTGAACTAAGCTAACCTAGAGGCAGTTCAATGCAGTCTAAGAGGTTTAATAAAAATTGTGACTTGAAAACGTACTTCTTCTTCAAGAACAATGAAAATTCCAATAATCAACGCTTCAAAAATTGCCTCACCAATACGCTACCATGAGACATGCAGCACATTACCCAATGAACCTATAAAGAACAAATTTCGACCAGCAATGTCACTTTTTTTAAACTCTCTAACAGCCGTAATGATCACATGAGTTAATCCAAAGCGATAATATTTTATGGAAACGCATACGTACGAGACTCTTCTTCAGACACAAGCCAGTCACATTTAGAACCTGATGTGCAACATTACAGGTTACACTAAATAGAGAGAGATCGATCCTTAACACAAAACTTTACAAGATAAAGCGTTATGACATGTCTGGATCTAATACAGTGTACATTACAATACCAACGAACACTTATGCGTCAATCTTTACAGACCAAGCTTGCGAACATTGCCGGCAGCTTTCGATAGTAAGTAATTAAAAAAAGGAATTCTATTCGGGTATTGATATTCAAATCCTAAAATAAAATATTTGGTGTTTAATTTTTTTTTTTATTTTAAACTGCGTTCAAACGAATGCCATTAAGTTTCCAAGTTATTCCTCTTACTGTATATAAAACAGATTGTAGCACACAATCGAAAACAATGCTCAACAGAAGTGAAGAGAACAGCTTCTTGTTTAATACCAGACTTAATAAGAATTTGTAGTCTAACGCTGCTATTCTGTAGGACAGAACAACTTGAATTCTGAGGTGCAATCCTCAGAGGATGTACCAAAAGGTTTATCAAACTTTATAAATACAAGCGCTAACCAAACTTACTCCTTGCAAAAAATACGAACCATGGAGAGACGTCTTTCAACAGTCGAATAACAACCATTCTCTGCCTAAAATCTGTGATTATTACCTCTTTTGGAGCATCACACAGTTGGTTCAAATGCCCGCACACTTGTATTGTGTTGTTTGACAGCATGATACCAACTTGATAGATATCGGTTCTGTCTGACAGGGTGGGTTATGCAGTGACGAATATTTATTCACCATATCCGATTGTCAACTGGTACTCCAGATAGGTATACAACTGGTCAACTGCTGTGCAACTCAAAATCCTCTTTATCATCTTATAATCCCTATTGGGTGAGTTGCTCTAGATTGAGCATTATTACCACGAAATGTAGTCTTTTGTGTTCGACGGACATAAATAATTTTGAATTTTTTGATTAAGGATTTGATCGAAAACTGAGCAAATAAAGTATGGAGACTCTTATGTCTGCTAGGCTTGGAGAACGACAATTCTTAGTTGCTGCCTTTTTTATTATTAATTGAATATAGTTCAAGTATTTCCAAACAAGGTGCTTTGATAAATTTTGAAATGCTAACGGGGCATGAATATCGAACATAACGTCAGTTGAATAGCTTGGTTGATGACAGCTTAAATAGCTTATGGTTGATAAACATAATCTAATATTTTGTATTGAATGAAAGCATAATTTATGATCGTGTTTTTTTTCCCTTTTTGATTCTTTAAAAAAATTTTTTTTTTTGAATTCTTTTGTGTGTTTGAGTAAAACAGGCATATTTCTACATGCTAATGGAAGTATACTTTCAAATTTGTTTCCATACGATTGTTACATATCCAGGTGGCAATTAAATGAAAATTGCTTTTAAGAAATGCATAAATTAAATTAGAAAAAAAGAAGCTGTGAACTCTTTACACTGAATGCTCTGGCAAAGTAAAAATACTTTTCAAATTAAAGAAATAAAAACGAAATCAAATCAAATGAAAAAAATCTTATTAAATTTAATTTCGTGCAAATGGTGCAGAAACAACAAAAGAAATGTGGTGGTAATTGAATAGAAATAACCATCTCTCCCAGCCAACTGCCAGACAAAGAAGTGAACACTTTTAATGAAAAATTTTCGTCGTTTGGCGTGTTACTTACATACATATGTACATACTCGTACATGCACTAAATTGTTATAAAATGGATTTTATAACAATCTAAAGTGAAGGTAAGTAATAATTCAAGGAACTAAACTACTTGGAACTGTTTAGTTTGTTGCCCCAATATACCTGTATACCTTTGAAACCTGCTACCACAACAAAACAAGAAAAAAAAAAATGAGGAAGATATAGAAGAAAGAAAAACTAAATGAAATGAAATTGATTCACAAGGTTTGTCTTAATTTTTAAAAGCTACTCACTCGTACCCGAGAAAGCCACTTAAAGGCGATAGACATACAAGATGTTCACGAGTTCAATATTAAAAGAAAGAAATCCAAAGTTCAAATGATATTTAATGATTTGTCTTGTATTGTATTGCATTGTATTGCATGGTATTGTATTAACGTACATACATACGAGTACGTTTTCATTTTTTTTCAATTTTTGTTTTCCTTAAACACTTTCCCATTTTACAATCGATGATTTAAACGAATGAGAAAAAAAAAATCAACAAAAAAAAAAATCGAAAAAAAAAATTAATTCCATTGAGTTTGATTTATTATATGGACGAGGTTAAAAGGATACACACCACATACGATTTGATGTTGTATTGACATCTTTGCAATCGCACATGCATACATTCACACTGTTTTCAACTCTCACATTGGGCGTTACTTGTTTGCGTAACACATTTTTAAATACGTATTATTTTATGCATTTTTATGATCAGAAATTTACATAATTTTTCCAATAAAAATAAATTTCTTTAAACTTCTTTAAACGGCATTACATATAATGCCCGTTATAAATTATAACCTGCCTAGAAACAATAGGTATTTAGTTTGGAGTTTAAAAATTTTTTGAAAAATTTCTGAAAGTATTTAAATTAAAAAGACTGTATTTTGAAGAGGACAACAATAACAAAACAACAACAAAATTACAGTAACAAAACTACATAGACAAAGTATGATTCTCGAAGTTGTCGTACTATTCTGTTTAAAAGTTATAATTCCCGAATTTACAAATTTATGTTGCGTTGACCTTTCAATTGAAACTTCAATTTCTCTGTGGTCATTATTCCACCGCAGAGTATGAATTACGATTAACCTTGGACCCAAGATTAATCATATTTCAACAGAAATACAGTAGAAATATTTAAATCCAACAACACACTCCACCGCAGAATATGAATTACGATTTAAATATTTCAACTGTATTCCCGTAGAAATATGATTAATCTTGGGTCCAAGGTTAAGGCCTTTATTCTAACGTAAATATGCGGAATTACTTGCGGATTAATCTAATTTCTACAGAAATACAGCGGAAATATTTAAATCGTAATTCCTATTCTGTGATGCTGGCTTAATAGACGTAAGGTCGTGGATTAAACCCCAGAGCAGACATCTCAAACAAAACGGAATATAAAAAAATATATCATCGGCGACTTCCTTTAAAGAGTTTTCTGGCAAAATCTCTGATAATAAAATAAAATTAAATAAAATCGTCATGCAAAGTACCTCAAGAAATCTTTCATTCAAAGTCCCGTGTTAGAAGCTAGGTCGTAATCCCAACTGGAGCGTTATAATGATCAATTAAGTAGAATGCAGGTCAAGCAAATGCAAGCAAATTTGGAAAAATTTAAATTGATTTTCAGGCTCTTTTCAGTAAAACTATCCTCAAGCCAATGTATGATTTTTCTACAAAAGGTCTTTGTAGGCAGGCGATATGATTTGTTAGAATTCCACAGTCACATGGCACAACTAATTACTTCCATTGCGAGTGAAGTTTCGTAATTAGTTCTAGTCAATGTTGTTTAGATGGCGTTCTTACCTTTTTTGAAATTTTAAAGGGTCCATGATAGCATCGTGTGATGTACGGGTTTTGTCTTCTTGCACTATGTATACAGTACCAATACCGCCTTTCCTTCAAGGTCATTTTTATTTTAATTTTTAATAAATAGCATTTTCTAGTGTTGCCTAGAGATCCACATTGTCAAATAGGTAGAGTGTTGGATTATTAAACGTATAGCCAGGGTTCAAACCTAAGGTCAGATATCTCTAAGCAGATTTCTGGCAAAAACTCTGAGAGTAAATAAAATTGCCATGGAAAATTTCCCAAAAACTTTCGTTCAAAATTGACTTTAAGCTGTAGGTCCCGCTTGTCATGTATAAAATTAACCCGCACAACATGAGTGGTGAGTGAAGTTTGATCGTAATCCAGACTGTAGGCTTGTAATGACCAAATATGTATGTAGAATTCAATTTTCGTTTATCTGTGAATACCCTTATTATGTGTATTTTGTTTTGTTAAATCCACATCGTTAATGGCTATTTAAATACAGTCTGTATTGTTGTTGTCATTTAATGTGATTGTGTTTAATATTAAAAACAAACTGTTTTAGCACATCAATGATTATTGTTGCAAATAGACTTTTCCCATTAACAAAATATTAGTTATACCATGGCATACTACCCCTTTCGTGCATTTATGGCATCGAATTTATAGCGCATCACATTAAATGCATAATGCCAGCAGCCTATTTGCATAAATGTATGCAGGCATAAATTGTATGCAAATATAACGAATAATTTTATGCTTTTAGTATGTTGAATGCGGTTTGAAAATTATTGTTTATTGATTTTAAATCCTGCTTTTAACATGCAACAAAACGAATGCTGCATCAACGATGATATAATTTTATGAAATTTATTTGATAATTTCATGTCAATGTCGGTTGTTGTGCTTAACACCTCTTATGTGTTTTTGTATTGTGTCTGTTATTGTTGTTGTTGGTTTAATGAATGTGGTTTAAATTATGATTATTGTTTGTGATGTTGCAACAACAGCTTAAATTTTAATACCAGCCTACAATGTGGGTAACTTTTAATAGCCCTTTCAAACCTACGAACACCATTCAACCTTGACTAGTCTTCAATGAATGTTTACCCATCTCAGTGTTTCGTTTTAACACCACCTCAAGTCATGCCATAAAACACAGTGAAGTATTCCTGGTCTTATGTGCTTTAATTTGCTTTAATTAGAGTCCCTATCTTTAAGTATTTACTGTTGCCGAGGATTGCATTTAAATGTTGTTTGTCTGCATTTTCTTGTAAGACCAACATTTTGTTGTGATATTTATCGGTCATGTGTCATTTCATATTATTTTCCCTCTGACTGCCTTCCATGCATGAGTTTCGCTCTTTGTTTTTGCAATTATTACTTGAATTCCCTTTCATGTCCTTCCCATATATATGTGCTGACAAAGTCGGGAATGCAAGATACTGCATTACATAATAACCACTTGTTATCTCTGTTCCATTTTCGGAGGTTGATTTTCTTACTTTGTATGTGCGGAAGACATTATTTTACTTTCAATTTCATTTATTGTGCATCCTAGGCAGACCTTTAAAATAATGAAATCTACGTAAAGATTTCCAATTGTGGTGTAGCATATAAACTGAGTCCTTCAATAACCCATTGGAATCTGATAGCGTTTTCTTAACTTTGATTATGATTTTTTAAAATTCTTAAATAGGCTCCACTCTTCTTTTTTTCATTCTTGCACGGTTTTTTTTTTACCCTCAAGAAACTACAGCATATGTTGGGTAGTTTTAAGTTATGAATTCTTTTATTTTCTCTCTTCAAAAACCTTCGAAATAAAAATTTATTGCACAAAGCAACTCATACAGTTAAAGAAAAAAGTCTATATACGCCGCTGTATGTAGACCTTTTTTCTGGTGATTTTTATTAAATTGAAAAAAGTGATAAAGCTCTGCTTACTGCAGCTACAATGATAAGTTGTAATATTTTATTAAATTAATAATTTTATTAAAAATGTTATTACAAAACAATTTTTTATGGGACGCTTTTCACATAGTTAGCAGTTTTTTCTTCTTATTTTAAGTGTTTTTTAAAGCCTTAACGATTTTATTTATAATTTTATCAGATTTGCTCAAACATATATCTTGGAAAATTAACATTTTTTCAACATTCGCATATTGACGTATCAAGACGCATGATGACGCATTGTGACGCATACTAACGCATAGTTGTTTAAACTCAGAATTTTATTAGATGAATTTGAGTAGATAAATTTGCTTTTATTTCGATAGGTTATGCCACTATGCAAGCCAAAAACGAATATAAAAATATAAATTAAAAATTATTACAAAAAAAAAAAATTAAAAAAATAATCCGAGAAAGAGTTTGATCATTTCATCAATGATTACCTACTTACATACATAATTGCTCATTATAGTCCATTAACATTTTCTAAACATTCGCATATTGACGTATCATGACGCATGATGACGCTTACTAACGGACAGTGTTTAAATTCAGAATTTTATTATTTGAATTTGCAACCCAAAAACGAATATAAAAAATTCAACCTAGAAATTATTAAAGAAATAAAATCCGGGAAAAAAGTCTACATACAACGGTACATATAGACTTTTTTCTTTGACTGTATGTTAACAATGCCAGTCAATTGCCAATGCAAAGGTGTATCGAAAAATTCTTAAACAAGAGAAGTTGTGTATTGCTTCACTTGTCCTATTCAATAATGGCTAATGGTACTTTAGATTGAATTTTTTAGATAGAAACTGCTTACGACACTAAGTATTTTTGTTGCATGAACTGGAATTATCTGGGAACTACAAAGCGGATTAGAGTACCTTAACTGTACTGATGGGTTTTGCCTACTTTCTTACACTTTATCCGATATACAGGCAATTGCACAGCAGGTCGGCTGAGAAGTAAAAGATGAAAGGATATGTTTAGTGCAATATTAACTAATCAATACTCAAGATAATGTGAAATTCATCTTCTATACATCAAGGCAAATAAATAATCTTTGAAGCACGGTTTACGCGGAATAAATTCATGATAAGTTGTGGGTGGTCTTGAAGTGTTTGGTCATGTCATCGACAATTACCTACATACATACATAATTGCTTATCACAACTCTGCAGTGAGGCCTATGACATTGCTTCACACATCACTTATATTGAGGGTGTTAAATTGTATACGCTAGTGGCGGGACCTAATACTTAAAGTCAACCCTGAATGTTCCATAACCTATTTGACTAATTTCAACACAATGTTCTATATAAAGAGGAGCCTTCCCCAGTGTTCGGTTCCGGAGTGGCTAGCCTCTGATATCAAAAAAGCTCATTTGAGCACACCATAGCGGCAAGTTTACGCCATTGCTAAACGCAGTCCACCTGTACTGACCAAGTTCTACAAACCAGGGAGAGGAACGAGGAGTGCCCTAAAGTGGTGAGGTCTTATAGAAAGGAACAATATTTAAAAGATCAAAAAATAATTACTTGTAAATGCAGCTCAGTCAATGATTTAAGTGCTCGTGCGTTATCTCAAGCCTCATAACCTTTAAGCTCTGGGTTTTTCATTGTTCGGCAAGCTGTGCCTGTTCTTGACACTGATATATTTCCCACGTTACACTCAATTTTTTACTCATTTAAGATGGCACCATTGTCAGGCAAAATGACAGATGTTGCAGAATTTCTGTTTTATTTGTGCTTGGGTTGCTTCTTCCCTTATTCTCGTACAATAAATAATACCCTTTGGGTGCTAAATAATATGCGCGCATTGTTAATATACTGAATCGGATCGTAAAGTCTTCATCTCTTTTTTTTGTGCATTGTAAGGCTGATTGCGCTTTACTGTGGTTATTTATTCTCATCTCTTGTTTTTTTCCTCCTTTTTTCTTTCTTCGGTTTGAACGTGTAAGTCATAATCTTTCAACTTTTGTTTTTTTTTTTGGCATCTTCTTTAGCGCATGAACATTCATTCGTTCATATCGTGCATTACTTTGGGGATGTATCAGTCTGTCTGAAGGTGAGTTATTAAGTGTCAATTTTTTTTCTTTCTTTTTTTAGAAAAAATATGCAAAACATATTACAATTCACCGCAAGATTTGTTATTTTTTTTCTTCTTTTCTTTTTCTCTTACTTTCCGTTGAGCACGGAAATTTATGTTTTTATTTTATTTTGCTGTTGGCACCTTGAATTTTGATTTTTCAAGCTTTTTTTCTTTTTTTTTTATCTATCTTCTTAACGAGACGACATCACGATCACGATGTAAAAATAAAAACTAAAAGACAAGGAAAAATTATATGTAACATGGTTATGAAAACTACACACAATTGCTGGAGGGCATATTAAACATACCTTGTCACAACGAGAATGCCTGACGATGGATTGATGGGATAAATGATGACATTTAATTGATGATGATTAGTTGATGCTGATCAGGGCTAAAAGAAAGATATGCATGTGTCAAGTTCATTAGTTTTTTTTTTTAATTCTTTCCATATATAATTGGGCCTTACCTTGGCATATATCCCGACACTCCTGAAAGATTTTAAACGTTTAAATGCACTTTTCCTTTGATTTTTTAAAGGAAATTCCTAAGGAAAAGATTTAAAATTATAAGTGTAACGGAATTTGTGTCGTAATTAACATTATAACGGTATTAAATGGGCAGCCTTTTAGTATAAACAGAAGTGCTTATCGTTTAGTTATGGTTTAGGACTTCTCTGTGTTTCCTTTCAGTTCATACATAGAGTCTTCTCATTTCGTTCGTTTTTCACTTCACCACATCATAGCTCTCACATATTTTCTTTAAAAGCAAGGAACATTTCCTGAATTTTTTACAAAAAAGTTCAAAATTTCTGATTTGTTTGCTGTTTGTTGTTAATTTTTTAAAAACTAACTAATTTGGCAGATTTGTAGCGTAGTAGGTAATGTGTTGGCTTATTAGACGTAGGGGAATGATTTAAACCCCAGATCAGACATCAAAACGAACATATGAGAAAATATTTCTTTGTAGCACATTTCTGGCAAAAACTCTGAGAGTGAACAGAACTGAGTCGACTTTAAACTCTAGGTCTAGGTGATGAGAGTAGCTAGGTCTTAACACGTTCACGTCGGCGCTTAAATTCATGGTTGTCGCCTATTGGCGGCTGCGCTAAATGCTTTTCGCTCTATCGGACGGCAACTGTTTTGCAGCAATACAACGGTATCATGAAGAGTCTTGTGTTTTTATTCGTTATTTCGTCTCATTCTCTTTAAATCTTTTGAATTTATACAGTAAACAGTGCTGAATTTTGTTAAAGGTCTAAACCGGTACCACTGGTAGTACGCGTAATCCGCTGCGGCAGTCTAATGCGGGCCACCGGTGGTACACGCCGCCCGATGAAACAATCTACTGCGGGTCACCGGTGGTACGAGACGGCATGAATGTGTTAATCCTGACTGAATGTAATGTAATATAATGTTCAATTATGTATGCATGTATGTATGTCTGGGCACAGCAATTCTGCATAGACAGCAATCAGTTCCACGTCTTTCTGCTGCCGTACTAATTTGCAATACAAAGCCTAATATACTGTGAAAGCATCAGGTTTTTAAGTGGCATACTTTATTTTCTGACAATGATTATAGTATTCTTTAAGGTTATGATGTTGTCATGTAAAGGTTAATAAAGGTCAAAAGGTTAAAAATTACAACAAAAAAAAAAAACTCCAGATAATCCCTTGTCGGAAGAAATAAACGATAAGTATTTACAAAAAAAAAAAATTAATTACGAAGTATTAGAAAGAGTTCTTGTCTCATGCCTGACATTGTTTCTAATCTGCTTAACAGGAATATTTCTTAAGATGATTATGATTTTGATTTGAAATTTTCTTTTTTTATTTGTTTCTCCCTAAATACTAATAATGTTTGCATTGATAATTATTTTCCCATCGGCGTTAAGAAGGGCAAAACTCATAATCTAATAAAAGATGTCTACCTTACCCTTGTCAATCAGGGTGTGAGAAATTGCTTATAGCAAGGACTAAGTTTATTTTCTCGGCATTTTTCTTTTGTTTGATTTATTTGTGGTTTGTTTTGATACGTCAATTAGTTGAACGGCTATGTTTTTGAACGAAACGCCAGGATAAAATTTTGAATGCTAAACAGCGGATTGTCTTATTAAGCATATCCACAAACAGTCATCTTGAAACTACTCTCTGCCTAACTCCGTTTGACTTAAGTGTTAAGTTTTGTGCAACGCATAGTAACATAAGTGAAAGGGAAGTGAGCTTATAGAATAAAAAGTCGGGCGGTGGTTGCATACTTACATACATAATTTATCTTCTCATAACTCTTATCTTGTGTGTATTAATTTTATACTTGGCGTGGCGAGACCTACAGTTTAAAGTCGACTCCAAACAAGAGATCAGCAATGAATTACTTTTTCTCTACTTATAAGTACTCATGAAATTTTGAGTATGAGTGAGTCTACAGTATTGAAATTTAACTAATCTGATCCATTTGGACTCACTACAACCTTGATTTATAAGTACAACTTGCAATGAGTATGAGTACAACTTTGACATCGAACTCTTTGCCATTCGAAATATATTTGATTCATACGCCTACGCATTCAGACACACAAGCAAAAAACACAGAGCGGCAAACAGAGCAAACACACTACCTTCTAGTGAGTATTGTAGTGTTCGTACGCGATTCTTGTTTATATTGAGTCATGGTGAGTAGAAATCAAAAACATCATGCGTTGTGTTAAGTATGAGTATGATTAGTACTTCAAACTTTGAATATGAGTAGTGTGAGTATGATAGTAAAATAAGTATGAACGCGTATAAGTATCAGAAATTATGAGTATGATTCGAGTTTACTCATCTTTTTGAATCGCATTGCCCACTCTGTAAGACCATGGTTGTCTGGATCCCAGCTAAAAACCGGCCACCCCGATATTGACCACCACGGACTGTTTTATGAATCCATGCTATCTTTCAACCACATCTGCAACAAGAGTAGTACTGTTTTCACTGTTTCCTTATCTCTGCAATAACCTAATGTTCAGGACAAGCAGCTTTCCTTGTAGAATATTCAATGAGCGTTGTTTTAAAACAAATAAGACAAATTTTCTCATTACCCTTTGTAATTACCCAAAAAAAAAATGAAACCTTTACAATAAAAGAATACTTGTTCTTTAACAGGTGTGGGGCTATCGCTAGACAATCCTGCCGTCGCATCGGCGGGTAAATTTCAATTTCGCCACGCAATGCCACTTTTTTAAAAATGTCAATATTTACAATCACAAAGATAAATATTTGCACTTCACAAATAAACAACGACTTTTGCACTGTTGTTGTGGCGGAGAAGAGAGAAATAAATGACTCAAGTAAAATAGAAAAAAAGAGTTTACGCGTCTTCTACACGCGCCAAATTCTAATTGGACACTTTACGCACACGCAGTGGAAAATGCGGCAGCGAACACTCACACCGCCCAAACAAAAAGAAAGCAAAACTAAAGAGGAAACACACAACAGAAACTGAAAAACACACACAGAACACACACACACCACATACAGACATGCTTGGTTGCACATGGATGATTGCAGGATACGACCAGATGGATGCTGACAACGACGGATGTAGCAGAAGCATGACTATGTTTGTACTCGAATACTGAAAGTGAAACATTAATTTAACAGAATCCGCAAGCTATTCACGCATTGCTATTGCTCTGTAGTTATATTCTTATCATGCAAAAACTCCGCCAATAAATTGCAAAAACGTTATTCAATTTGGCCAGACTCATAAAAACATCAAAAAAAACCAAAAAATAATTGAAAAATGTTTTTTTAAATGTGTAAATAATTGTAACGAAGTATTCATTAAAAAAAAACAGAACTTAAAAAAAAAACAAAACTTTTTAACGTTCTTTAATTGCCAATTTTTTTTTTGAGTATTATAAGCAGCTTCATAACAACTAGTTTGAATATTAAAATTTTATTATGAGTGTAAAGTTTAGTTTAAAATTTCTTTATTTTATGTCATAGGCTACATGTTAAGTACGCATACAAAACGAATTTGAAAATTGAAAGTCGAAACTCCTTTCATAACTGCGTTAAAGTTAAAGATTTTCCCAGAAGACTGTTTGCCATGCAATAGTTAGTTAATGAACGTTGGTAAGTCAAGAAACAGTTTTTACTCCAACACCCCGCCTGGTATGACTCCT
>QOCX01003017.1:0-19172 GCA_005959815.1 Sarcophaga bullata
ACAGATTTTTCGGAAACTTTTGCCAGAAATCTGCTGAGAGGAAGTCAGAGTTGTCTGACTTGCGGTTAGAACCCAGGTCAGGCCAACACACTATCTACTAGACTATGGTGACTTCGGACCATCTTACTTAGCGAGGTATAAATCAGTTGAAGATGTAATAAGCATAGGTCTACCGCTCACCAAAATCACCTCGATATCCAATGCTTAAAACCTCTTAGAACCATCTGTGAAATATTTCCCCAGGATTATGCCCAGAACGGTATGATCAAACATCATGTTCGAAAGGGTGTTGCACTCAGCAATTCATTTGCATGACAACAGGACAGTTGAGGTACTCATCACGCCTAAAACGGGTTACCGACTAAACTGATATAAAGTTTTTAATAGAAATGGAATCAGCGTCGCTTAGCCCTATTTCTCAAGCGCTATTGCTATTGGTAAGCAGCGTGATATACACCATCGTATAGACTAGGGTGACACAATTGTTAGAATCTTTAGGCGAGTAATACACAACAGCTTTCAAGAATAGTGTGCAGTTTAGATTATCCCTACGAAAGACGTTTTGAGTGCCAGAGTTCTACAGTAAGAAAATGCTGTAGTGGTGGTCACAGGAGGACAGAATGCTTCAAAAAATTATTTAACAACTTCTTTTAACACAGGGAGTTTAAACAACGTCCTGAGGTCCCTGAAAAGTTACAGTGAACCTGAATTCTTAGCACTTTAATTGGGGATTTATTTCAAGCTGTCACCGTAAGATGTCTGAGAATACAGGATCACGGGTTTAATAAAAACCAAATATTTTGGTACTTTTTACAAAAAATATATATTATGGTACTTTTCCAAAAGTACCTACGTTGGTACTTTCTAGAAACACATACATTTTGATACTTTTTGGTACTTTTTTAAAAAAATTATTTGTTATGGTACTTTTCAAAAAGTACCGAAGTTGGTACTTTTCTAGAAATAAATGTTTTAGGGCTTCTTTAAGAACATAAGACGTATTTTGGTACTTATTTTCTGAGTAAAACCTACGTAAGAATACAGATCGTATTTGGTACTTTTTCTTCTGAGATATTAAGAAATAGGGTTTGACAGCGAAAGTTATCACAGTCAATCACATTTCTGTTCAGAGAGATGTGGCAAGTCTGGGTGAATAGTTTAATGCCAATGCAACGCTTTCAAAATAGGGAAATTTGCATCATAAACATTTCCATTCTTTTAAGACTCTGCTTACGATGGAACCTTTTAAAAAAAAGCACTTGTGTGTTGGCATATAACACATGCGAGTGAACGCATAAGAAAAAAAAAACGTCTACAACAGTTGTGGCAACAGCAACAGCGTTAACAAAAGAAAGAAAAAAAAAACAATTTTTTTTTTCGTTGAAAATAAAACTGAGACGACATGCATGCAACACAATTATTTTTCAATGAGTTTTTCATCGTAGTTTTGTATCTATTTTTGTTATTGTTTTTCTTTGTTTTTCGTTGTTTTTGTTTTTCCTCCAGCAAAACGTTTTTCTATAAACGAACCACTGGGACGGACCAGTGATGGGTATGAATGGGGGGCAACAGAGCAGAGCAGCGAGGCAGCCTATTTGTAAACAATTAAAATAACTTTAATGTTGTAATTGTTGTTGTTGTTGTTGTTGTCACAATTTTTTTTCTTTGTTTTTTTTTTGTGGCAACACGAATCATGTGTTATTGTTGTTCATGTTGTTGTTGTAAGTTAAAATAGAGAACCGTTTGTTCTTGTTCTGTAAAAGAAGACAAAAAAACAAAAGAAATTTCTTTTGATTGATTTCATAATGAACTTGAACTTTGTAGCCAAACGTTTTGTCTATCAATTCAATTCCGAGTGCCTAAAGTGTATTCGATATTCAATACAATTTCCAAGAATTTCCATGCAATTTAATGTTTAATAAACAAATTCTTTCAATTTTAATAAGTTTCTAAACGGCCCCTTATGTATCATCAACAAATATCAACTTTACACTCGAAAATTTCTGTCTGTCTTCGGTGGTCATGTGGTGTTGTTTATAGAGAGTTTTTATAACCACCCTACAGGTGGTCTTGGATCCCATTTCTCTAAAATATTTCCATTTTATCACTTTATTTTTCCAATCAATTATTTATGCTGGCTTAGCGGCTTTAATCAGTCGATAGTTTTTAAAACTATTTTTCGTTCATGAAATATTGTTTCGAATTCGTGTAGCTTTTATTGAAAATTTAAACTCTTTAGGTGGCCAGATTAACGAGATTTCGATAATTGAAAAGGGACGACACCCTGTTGCTGTTTGAAAACAGCTGGTTGCCTTATCAAAAGTGGCAATCTCAAGTGAGTGTTAATGAAGTTGAGAGAAATGATTTGTTTAGAGAAATTTTTTAAATGGAGGGTGGTGGGGGGTCTTAAATCAATTTGAAATCTTATTCTATTCTCTTCGATTGTTATTGATAAAAAAGCCGTTTGAAGAAACAAAACGGTATTGCTGAAAACGGTATACGTTCGAACTGCTAAAAAGTGTGTTGATGATATAAGATAAGTAAGTGAGGCAAATAAGTATGGTAACATTGAAATGCGCCCAGAGATACCTTGTCCACATTTCTATCTACCAGCTCTGATCCACATCCAGTGTCTCTCTATTCACATTGTTTATAGCCATGAGAATGGGTTTTCATAAGTAAATTGGAGGGTTTCAATCCAATTTCGTCTTCGAACGCGGTACTGCACAGTGCTTAGGTGATACATGCTTGAAATAATTCATTTACGGATTCTATTGATTCGTAGTATTGTACCCAGAATGCCTCTTTTTGCTTATTTATATTGTCTTATATATATAGAAACTCGCCTATAGGTATTCCAATCGCTAAGCGATTGATTGGGTTTATTGAAACAACTAAAATAGCACTCGACGCTTCGTCCTAAGTAAGATCGTCCACCATTTTGGCTGATCTCGCCGCATCCAGATAAAAAATTGGACTAAGCGAGCTAAAAATAATGATCTCAGTTAACACAGGCCATTGCGCGAATATAAAATAAACCTCAAATGGCGTGTGTATCAAGCAAGTCCATAACTTGCAGATGATTGACAAGCTCAACTGCTTTAAATAACCTTGAATGGTGAAGTGCTATACGTGAAGAGTTTGAAATGTAGATTTATTAAAGGCTTCTCCGAATTTAATGACCTGATCATGTTTCTAATATTGAGGTCTTATGAAGATTGACCACTGATTGTTGTAATTCCGTAAACGTGGTATTTTGATTTACAAGGTTAAAGACGATTCTGATATTAAAAGTCAAAGAAATACTTCTACGAATTCCACAAACTGGTCATGCCTTTAATATTGAGGTCTTATGGTGATTGACCACTGATTGACGTTATTCGGAAGACTTAATATTTTGAACTTATAATCGAAAGAGCAATTCGTTTTTTTTATTTTACAAGATAAAATTAAAAATGGTTCTGATATTAAAAGATCAGAGCTATGCAGTATGAGAAAATGGAGAGGAATATGAATGATTGATGGATGTGCTCATGCAGAATGTTTTAATATATATAATGGGACTCACTTACATCTTGCACAGGATATGTGGTCATAAAGAGAGACAGAAAGAGATAATGAGAAAGAGAGAGAATTAGGGAGAGAGAGAGAGAGAGAAAGACAAATATAAATACATTTCTTTTAAAATTCTCCACAAGAAAGCAGCCATCAAGCAAATGACCTTTTAAATATAAGCACATGCCATGCCAGTGTTTTATGTTCATTTAATTGTATGACACAACCTCTGGGATTTGTTAACATCGGTTAAGAACATGACATCTTCATGGTTTTCAAAATGCTTTTGGCATCTGTAAACCGTTTCATTCTTTCATTCTTTCAGTCATTTTGTTTTGAACCATCAAACGCTTGTAAATTCCTTTATAATCTTGAGTTTAATCATGTGAGAACAAAATGCTCTATGTAAACTGAAACTTGCTGAAAAGCTATAAAAAAAAATTTCAACAAATAAACAGAAGACAGAATGAAATAAAATTATAAAGACTTGATGTTGTTGTTCACCGAACATTAATCAATTCAGCAGATTTTTGTCTTGTTGTTCATTTTTTGTGTTGTTGTTTTATTAATTCCAAATGATTTTCTACATTGTAAGCGTCCATGGATTCAAATTATTCGTTCATCTTTCAATTCATAATTGATTCAACAGCGTTTTTCTTTATATTCTCAAATGAAAAATGAAATTTCGTATGGAAAAGTAAACAATAACAACAACGCATTAAAATCTTCAAAAAAAAAAAAAGATTCCCAATGAAAAGTATCGAATTTCTTGAAAAAGTTCAAAATCGTAATTCGTATTCAAAAAAAAGGGAAATAAAATACGAAATAAAAACAATAAACATGAGTATTAAAAATGCCTCTTTAAAGTAACTTTAAATAAATAACAATAAAAAGAGACTGACCTGACTGAGCGACAGATTCGCCTTCCAAAATTGATGATGAACAGTAACGGCATGAATGCTTCAAGAATCATTTACACAAAATACTACACGCAGCAGAACTATTAACTTAGAACAACCCCTTCTGTAGATGAGTTTTGTTTTTTTCTTATTGAGTGCCTCTACCTTTTTTTTTCGGGGTTTTACTTTCAATTTAAGGGTGTTTAAAAGCAAAACGAATAAAAATCCTTTGGAAAAAAAATCGTAACATAAAAATTCAAATCAAATCAAATTGAAACAATCAACATTGAAAAGAGTAATCCCTCCCAACCCTGGAAAAAATGCCATCACTTCTACGCTTTGCAAGACGGCTTTCACTTTTATTTGTTTCGCTGTAAGAGCAAATTGTAGTCGTTTTCTGCTTATGTTTTGCTTTCGGATTGTCTTTATTTAACGTCTTAATGGTATCGCCAAGAGGACCCCTCCAGGCTGATCCATCACTTCTAACATTACTTCCCCTTTTCCAGGCCGATATTGTTTTTGAGATCTTAAAGAGTTTGAGCCCTGTTGACGTCGGCTCTTGTCTTCACAAGGTATAGGACGACTAGATCGTCAAGAGGTGACCTCTAAGATAATCCATCACTTTAACAAACCTTCCCGTTTTCCAGGCGGAGAACTTAAAGAAGTTCGAGGCCTATTGTCATCGGCTCATATCTTAAGAGATGATTTGAACGTTTAGATCGAACAGTCTTGACGCCCAGTTTAAACTATAAAGACGTAAGCTTAAGCGGTTGTAGCTTGAGCAGTACACTTCGATCTTCCATTTTGTTTCAAAAACATGTTCTTCAGTTCCTTTTGGTTCTAGAGATATTTGAAGAATAAGCCTCAGTACAGTAACTTGAAGCACGTGTAAAGCCATTAAGTGCGGTTTCTTCTCTGCGTGTCCCAACCGATAAGCCTTCTTATTCACGTTTGCGCTGACATTGAACTGGGCAGTGGATCTCGTCGATTGTAATGATTTTTGATGGCAAGCGGTCTTCTTGGTGGTTGAAAATTAGAATGGATTTGCATAGGTTACACGCACTTAGCGGTCAATAATTAATAGCGAATGTATAGTCTGGGAACGTCTTCAAGTCTTTTGCCAAAATTATCTGTCACCTGTAGCTTTCAGCTACAACACCTGCAGCGGCAAGTACAGCGGCAACAACAGATATTACAGTGGCAACAGAAGCAATTGCAGCGGCAATGGCATCGGCACCAGTAGCTATTACAGCCGCAACTAGAGAGGCAACTACAGCGATAAGCCATAGTCATCCATCGATTTTATAGCCATGACCGCGATATTTTGAGCAAAACAAGTCGCCCCAGTGTTGCCGAATTTTCCTTTTGCTTCCTTATTTGTGTAGATAGCAGTCAAGGGTTAACAGCGGATGTCTAGTTTTTGTAGTTTCCAACAGGATCATTTAATAATGTATGACTGGAACGAGCTGATGTTCGATTCGAATTTTCTGAGGTTGTTTTTTCATAAAGTTGTTCGGGGATGTAAGAAGCTTATTTCCTAAAGAACTATTGGGGCATGAAAATTAAAAAAAAAATGATGTCCAGGCCCCACAGGTTACAAGCGATTTTCTTCAAAATTTTGTTTTAAAGTTTTCGTTTGTCATGGACAGTATCAGTTGCGAGATACGTTACGTTAATACCATGTACAGTTGTAGAGGCTTATTATTGTTTTTGCAATTTTTTTTTTGCTTTTTTGTTGCTTTTTCGGCATTTCTTTGTTTATTTTCATTTTGACAACATCTTCCATAGCTTGTTCGATTTCTTGTTTTTCTTCTTCGTTTTTATTATTTCCTTATGCATGATGGATTTTATGCTGGTTACTCTTTCTCTTTCTTCTTCTCGTCTTCTTTTCTGCTGATTTTGAAAAACCAAACTGTTCAAGTGTTGATTTCATCAATTTTTATGCAAGACATGTCTACATCGATGACAGGCTATAAAGAGTGTTTAAACGAATTGCTATGAGAAACAAAATAAAAGATACGAGGCACTGGAACATATTTCAATCAGCATGGATTTGGATTTGTTTTTTGATTTTCTTTTTTAATTCTGCGTTGCTTTGAAAAAATATTTATGTTAGCTACTGGGTGGCAGTAAAGAGTTGAAGAATCAGGTTACATGTGGCAAGTCATCAATAATAACGGAATTGGCAAAACCTGTTGTCAGGCAAAAGCGACAGGCAAGTGACAGTTCTTGGCGGGACGTTCGAAAAAGAAAGCATAATTGAAACGACTTTCATCAACACAGCTCGAAGGCATAAATATTTCACAATGAATGTCCATCTTTCATAGTTAGCTGATGTCCTTTGTGGAAACATCTGGCTTACTCCTTGTAGATGTCCCTCTAGTGACACTTGTGTGACCTTTTCAGGCTTCCCTGTCCCTATTATAGCCATGAATACACTTCGAAGGCATAAATATTCTCCATCTTTCAAAGTTAGCTAATGTCCTTTGCGGAGGCTTCTGGCTAATTACAGCTTCTTGATCCTTGTAGATTTCATTCTAGTGTCACTTCTGGGATTTTTTCAAGCTTTTCCCTGTCCCTAGTATAGGCATGAACCATCTTTATCTTTGTTTCAGTACTTAATACCTCGGGTAGTGTCCTGAAGTATCAAATACTTTGAGGTGGTGCCCTTAGGCCTGCCACGTCTTCTCGAACCTCGAGAATTCCAGACATATTTATTGGTCAACCAAACAAAAAACTTTTAAATGCCGGCATCTTCGGATTCAGTCTTGAGTTTACGACTAAATTTGTTGTCAGTTTCTGTCATTATACAGCCTAGAATGCAGTAGCAACCTGTACCGCTGGATTCGTATTTCGAAAGTGTGGATTCTGTTCAAATTACAACACGTTCTGTCAATAAATTCTGGATGCCCAAGAATACTTCATCTTCAGTACCATACAACAACAAAGAAAATGTTTTACGGTCCTTATCATTAAAGCTTCTGCAGAAGTTGTTGTAAGGTATTCCAAATCTTCGGACATGTGTACCCAGAGGCCAGTGTAGCCTTATAAGTATTATGAAGTTTGATGACAACTCTCTTCTTGACTGTCCCGTGGACAGAACCAATAGACTTTTTGATTTTGGAAAGTGCTTTTAGAAGTTGCATACTCTCTTAAAAGGGGGACTATTTTGTGGTGTACAGATAGGTAAAGAATGGATCTGGGAACAGGAGTCCATGGAAAAACTCGCATGAAGTCTATGCAATGGAAATATGTGCTCAATTTAATTTGGGAAGGACCTATAAAAGATAGGACGTAGCTATACTCTCTGAGAGTCAGACCGTTATTTGCGCATCCGGCTATAATGAGGCTGAATCGTCTACATTGGTCATATGGCGCTCAGTCTTATTACCGCGTTAGCAACTTGTTTTGCTAATATAGCTGCCAGAAGTAGAAGATGTAGTCCCAAGTCCACATATTATAACGATCGCCTCCAGGTTTATTGATTCCTTCATTTCACCAACTGAATTTCCTATCTTTTGAAATATTTTTAACCCGTTGTGTTACAAAGCCTTCCAAGATCCCCCAGGGCCCGAATGTAGGTCATTGTAAAATACCTGAAAATTTCTAAACTAAACATCACAGTAATAAATACTTTCTCTCTCACTCTCCCTCTCTCTCTCTCTCTTCCACCACTTTTAAATACATTTAACAGACGTGCGAATGCTTTTCTCTTCCTATTTTTGGTCCTCTTCCTTCCTATTCAATTCACTGATGTAAGCATAAATTTTGATGTTTATCTGTCAAAAACAAAGCAAAAAAAGAAAACAAAACAAAACAACCGAGTTTATTTTGCTTCTGTCATGTGACAGGAGAAAGAGAAAGAAAGAAAAAAAATTGTAAAAAAGAAAGGAAAACAAATGAACTCTTTCCTCTTCATTTTAATCCTTACCTGAGGATATAAAGTGTTATGAGAGCCAACAAGCAAACGTTATCATCAACATGCTTCGCCGAAAACTTGCTTAATAGCAATCATAATAACAACAACAACAACAATACTGTCAGCTTGTATGTCATTATTTACAACATGAACACAATCAGTAGACGACACGCAATAATTCACTTACCCGACGTACATACGTCCATACAATATCATCATCATCATCATCATCATCACCGTCATCATCATCATCGTCAAACAACATGTGCGTGATATGCCTTAAACTTGTTTGTTGTTATTGTTGCTGTTACTGTTGCAACTTATGCTTTACTACTCCTATTATTTACCAGCAAAATAAGTAAGACATAGGTAGTTGAGGTGTTTTCCCCTGTTTTTCCCCTGTTTTTTTTTTAACTCGGAAATCATGTTCTCTGCTTAAAATATGTGGCAACAGCAGGAGAAGAACGCAAGAAGGAACACTTTTTAATGAAAAAATTTGTTTTTAAAAAATGTTAAGGATTTTTAATAGGGTGTTGCATATTTTTCAATTTCCTTTGTTCTTAATGTTTATTGTAGTTGTTGTAGTTGTTGTAGTTATTGTTTTCATTTTCTCTCCCTTTTTTCTTTTTGTTTTGTTTTTGGCGCTGTAGTAGTTGATGCCATAACTGCCTTGATTATAACAATTGAGTTGAAAATATTACCCTCTTTTATTTAAAGCATGAATGAATAATTTACTGCATGCTTAAACTCAACTATGTGGCATGTCTGAGAAGTGAAGTGGTTTGTATTTATAGACTGTTTGTAGAAGAACATTTTCTAGCCAAATACGTTGAAAAGATCACCAAATAAATGAATTAAAAATGAAAATACTTGGTAAATAGACTCAACGCAATGTAGTAACGCCTACTAAACTAGAACCCATGGGTTCAAACCCCAGCTAGGTTATCTCAAAACAGTATATATTCCTTATGGCAATCTCCACTCAACAGTTCTCTGGCAGCAGATAAATAATTGTGTTGAAAATACTTCTCTTGTCCATAGTTTGAGGTCGGCGATAAACTGAATGTCCTTACATAGCTGGCGTAAGCAGCTAGGCTGTAATCCAATCGTTTCTAAAGGCGTGAGCAGCTAGGCTTTAATGTAATCCTGGCTAAAGGGATATTGTGACTGTTAAATTTTGTACGCTTCTGACAATATTTTAAACAAGAATATTGAGATGAAGAGAAAATTCGCACATCAGCTAGGATGTAAAGCTTCGTTAATCAAAATATATGTCTGTGCAAAAAGATTTCGATGAAAATATCCTGGTGAAAAAAACAGATAATCAGCCTATTGAGTATATTTTACTTCCATTTTTACCTGGGGAACATTGAACGACAGAACGTTATGACTATCATTCGGTCTACAAGATTTGTTAATATAGGGTGGGTCATCTATCAGGTTATTTCGAATCTGGCAATACTTATGATATTCTATTCTGTCATAGAAGTCAGCAGATTAAGTCCACTGAACGTAATGAATTGATTTAAGCTTGAGCAACATTGGGATTTATTGGAAATTTATTTTCTAAACAAAGCAAAATGGACCCGAAATTCGGAAATTCGACGAAAATGTCGTACAAAATTTGATCGCAGAGAAGGACCAACAGTACCCGGTATACATAAGTTTATTGCTAATGTTCGTGAAGCTGGTTTCATTGTTGAGCTACCAAGATCTGAGCACGCTTGTACAGTGCTTGCAATCGAAAATATTGGAGCTGCGGCTAAGAGTTTGTGTGAGAATCAATCAAGATCAGCTTGTTCTCAAGAATTGAACATTTCCCGCATTAGTTTACGTTGAAGTTTGTGAGAAGATTTCGGTAAGACCCCTTACAGAGAGTTGAAGTCACATGACCATCCGCTTCGTGTTCGCTATGCTAGATGAGCCGTCGAGAAACTGCACGATAATATCGCATAAAAATGCAGTTTTTCGGATGAAGCTCATTTTCATCCTCGTGGGTACGTTAATAAACAAAATTGCTGTATTTGAGGCTTTGAAAATCCACACATGGTCTTACAGAAGCAGATGCACCCATTACGAGTGACTGTTTGCGCTGCTTGTGGAGCAGAGGCATTATTGATCCATATTTCTTTAAAAATTATTATGGCGCAACCATTACGGTCCCTGGAGACACCTAATGCACCAAGGGAGCCAATTTTTTTGTATCCGCTCTTCAAGGTATTAATGTGAACGATGTTTGATTCCAACTAGATGGTGCAACTTGTCACACATCTCATTGCCACAATCGATTTATTGCAACAAACGTTTGATGGCCGTTTTATTAGTCCAAAATGGTGATGTAAGTTGGTGGCCAAGAAGCTGTGGTACGACAACGTTGGACTATTTTCTGTGGGGTACCGACAAGCCAGACGCAATTGAGCATTTGAAGGCCAACATTTGTAATGCCATTGCCGAGATACGACCCCATACGCTTGAAAAAGTGCACGAAAATTGGTCCGATCGAATGAGGTATTGAGAGGCCAGCCGTGACAGTCATATGAATGAAGTAATATTCTCTTAATAACCAGAACAATTGTACTTCACAGCAAAAAAATAAATTTTGCCAAAATTTCAAACCATTTTTGTTTCATTGGAGTTTTAAATTTAAGCTTTTAAACGGTCCACCCTATATTTACGACCCTAAGAAGCCTTTTAATTCTAAAAATAATGTGTATCAAGAAATTTCTCCACCCACCTATGTATATGTTTTTTAAAATTATGTGCTAAGAACGGCCTTCCATTCACTCCTCTGACCTGTACACTGTTTTCACTCGACCGGAACATGATTATTGGCGCCTTATTGTTTGTGGTGGTTTATACATTCAGTTACGTTCGTTTTTACCTGGAAAACTACACACACTTTTCTCCGCTCCAATTTCCATTTTTAGTTTACCCCCCTTTAAAGTCGTCGTTATCAGACATTATTTATCGTAGAGTTCTCATTTCAAATTTCATTGAATATTTAATTTTGATTAATTAGTTTCACTTAAAAAATGATCAAAATTCATGTACGTAACGTACGTACCGTTACGGTACGGCAGACCGGATGTTGTTGTTAAATTAATTTGCATTGTTTTGGATGGAAAAAAAAAGAAAACAATTTTCTGTGTTTAAATAATATTTTGTGGGTGCAGCCTAGCTTCCAAACTAGTCTAATTCCGTTAGAGGGGAAAGGGGGGAGGGGCTGGTTTTAAAACAATTTTTTTTTCTTTTCATTTAATTTGAATTGTTTTCAATCCTTGTGGAAATTGAAGTTCACAATGAGTTTTTTTCACAGTTTTTTTTTTCAAAGTTTTTTTTTCCATTCATTTGTTATGGGACCACCCCCCAATATAAATGTTGTTAGTTATCTGGTTAGAGGGTATTTATTTTTTTTTTTTTTGAATAAAATTCAATTAAATTTGTTTTTTTGTTTTTGTTATTTTTCTTTTCTGCTTTTGTTTATTTTGATTTAAAAGCTTAAAAAATTAGAATTTTTTTTCAACAGAAAAAAAATCTCTTTTTTGTGCATGGAATATTTCATTCGGAACATATTTCCTTCAATTTTATTTTGCTTTTAAATGCTATTCTCAATTATTATTTCCATTTTTTTATTTTAATTCTATTTTTAACAATTTACTCTTCAATTTGTTATATTTTTTAGCATGAAAATTTCTTTTTGAAATTTCACTCTTTCTACGCCTTAAATGTGGAGAGTGTTTAAAAACACTTGCAATCTGAGCTATTGAATGCTTTTCAATTGAGAGATTTACTTAGAACTTAAGGGGTATTCACTTCAATTGTGTGGTGAAAGTATATTTAAAAAAATTGTTTAAATTTGTTCAATAAAAGTTAAAAAAATTAAATAAAGGGTTCACCATTTATCGATTTCAAAGGTAAATTTCTATAAAAGAAGATGCCAAGCCAAGCTCTGCTTACTTATACAGCTTGGACGTTACCATTATGTTAGACATACCATACATACGTAACTGGTTATTACAACCCTTTAGTCAGGATTAAAACCCTTTAGTCAGGATTTTTACATCACTTATGTGGTGTGTGCTAATTTCATACATGAGTGCCAGGACCTACAGTTTAAAGACGACTACGAACGATAGATTTTCGAGGAACTTTTTCTTGGCAATTTTTTATTTTCTTCCAGGATTTATAACAGAAATCTGCTGAGAGGAGGATGCCGAAGAAATATTTTTTCATATTTCGTCTCACCTGGGGTTTGAACCAAGGCCTCATGTCTAATAAGCCAACAGACTACCTGCCAGGCTGNAGCCAACAGACTACCTGCCAGGCTGTGTCGTCAACACACAATGTCATGAATAATATGAACGCCTCTGGAGTTAGTCTTTGTCCCCCTCTCAGTACATTTCGGACTTAATATCCACCTTAAATTTAAGAAAAGTTAGTTTCTAATTCCCATGGACACTGTCCTTGACGTAATCCTACAAACAAAATGTCTAATGTCGTTAAAAACGCATGAGCTTAGTGAACAATCGATGCCAAAATGGTAGCGTCAATTCAAAATCTTCAATTGCCAACTAAAAAGTTTGTTATCATACGGCGCTCTGAGTTCAAGATAGGGTGTCTTTCCGTAGATTTCAAATAAAATACAACCCAGTGAGTCTTGGAGACTATATTCCACATAAAACAATCACATTTTACGCATACAATGGCTTGTTGATGAAGTTATCAAATGAGAAATTTTTTATTCGTACGACAAACGTTGGAAGCCTGTTGTAACCAATTGCCACATGTTAGTTGAACTTATAAGGATGGCACAGCCAATCCAAACAAGATACTAAGTTGTCTTTTTCCTCATCTTTCTTTTCTTGATAGCTTCTGCAAAAGTCGTTTGTCTTGTTTCTAAGACCAAGACGTCTGGCTTGATTGCCCATAATGCATAATGTCCAGTAATGTTTCCAACCATGATACTGGATTTTTTGAAGTTTCAGCAGACTCTTTCGCCGCAATCTATCCAGTTTGGGCCAGATTTTCTAATCATTTCTGGTCGTCTTCAAAGACGTTTAGGTCGGGTAAACTGATTCTATAACGCATTGCCAATCACAAGCTCACATATATTCAAAAAGGTGCCTAATGTGAAGAACTTATAGGAGATTACGGCGGTTACGTCACGTCATACTGGTTCATCTTCTCAACATTTGCCTGGAAACCCGTATTGTCCCGGCACGAAAATGATATGAATGCCGTACTGTTAGGTATCAATATGATAAAGAGCCTTCTATTAGAGTTCCTTATGCTAGAACTGAGTGCTATGGTAGTCGCTTGACTATCATCCCTTTCGAAGACCTGTTTGTCCTTGATGATCAATACAACCGCCTGAAAGACTCTGCAGTGACTACTCACACCGAAGAAATTGCTCCAACCACTGTTCCGTTCAATAATGCTTCACCAGTAAACCTCTGACCATGATAGTTTCAAATTCCTTTAGTATTGCCTAGTGCATAGTGTCTGATCCGTGATCTAATCACCAAGACCGCCAACTAGTTTATCTGCTAAATCCTGCATGACTCGTAAGATGGGATCAATTGCTAAAAATCCTGTGGAATCTATAAATTCAAATTATTTGTTACACTTTCTCTAAAAGTACGTATATTACGATGATGTGCAGGCTTGAACACACTTATAACGGTCCTGGTCTCCTGAAATTTTTCCAAATTTTGCCATTTCCTTGTATAACAGGTCGGAGGCGCTTTATTTGAATACCTATGTTTGTGGTAAAGAATTTACGGGGTTAATCGGCCAAGGTTTTTGAAACCCGAATAATTATTAAGTGATATGTGGCTTGGTGATGCCACCAGTTATATGATAAAGAGAGCTGTTTGTTTAGTGATTGTTTGAGAGTAATACAGACCAATTGGTTAACTTTAAACATTAAGGGAATTTGAATAATTACTTGAAGTTGTATGCAACTAAAATTTCTCAGCGATGAGTTATACAAGTTGCTCTAGATGGACGGGGTACCAAAGGTTTAATTTACCCTAAAATCCTAAAGGTTCTGTTCTATCTGAAGCTGTGTTCCTTATTTTTCTTAATAATTTTCACTGCGAAACTTACAATTCCTTGCAATCGTTTGAGGATGCCAGCAGTATATGACGTTCATCAACTTTGTTGCTAGCAACATGTGTCTGGCTTATTCAAAATAACTTTAAGTAGCAAGGTTTTTGAATTATTTTTGTTTTTATAACCTACAATTAATAGCAATCCTTTATGGATTGACAGCAGTTTATGACATTCATCAACTTTGTTGCTAGCAACATGTGTCTGGCATATCAAAATAACTTTAAGTAGCAAGGTTTTTGAATTATTTTTGTTTTTATAACCTACAATTAATAGCAATTCCTTTATGGATGACAGCAGTTTATGACATTCATCAACTTTGTTGCTAGCAACATGTGTCTGGCATAATCAAAATAACTTTAAGTAGCAAGGTTTTTGAATTATTTTTGTTTTTATAACCTACAATTAATAGCAATCCTTTATGGATGACAGCAGTTTATGACATTCATCAATTTGTTGCTAGCAACATGTGTCTGGCATAATCAAACAAACTTTAAATACTAATATTTCTGAATTATTTTTGTTTTAATCTGTTATTAATAACAAATTAAAAATTATATTGAAATAACTGAGATGTAAAATCCAATCAAAATACAGAAAATGAAAGATAAGCAAACATTTGTTGACACAAATCCATTTTGTTATTAATAGCCAGTAAAGCTTTAAGTATTGTATTTGAAGACTTATTGGATTTAAATTGAAATTTCTCTGTAAAATTGAATATTTGCAAAACTTAAGTGCATTTAACTGCAAAAATAAATTGAATTTTCATTGAAAATGAAAGTTTAATAGCAAATAATTTAAATAAGTATTCGAAATAAAACGGTTGAGATAAATCAATGCAATCAGTTGCTTAAACAATTTCTCATTAAATTCGTTTCGTTACTTGTCTTGCCAAAAAACTCTATTTGTCTGTTTCTGCTGTATAATCCAATATTATTACTGTAATCGAATACGTACCTTGCTTGCATTGAGGGAAAAATGTTAAATTACCTCGTTTTTTCCTTGCTTTTATTTTTTGCTTAAAATCGTTGCATTTAAAGTTTAAAACTTTTGATTTTCTATCTCGTAACAATCATTTATCACTACCATTGCCACAAAACCCAAAATAAAAAAAGGCCAAGGAAAAAAATATTCATCCACTCACTATTTAACTGCTGCTGTAGATTAGCAGGGGAAAAAATACCACCTACGAAGCGACGAATATTGATAAAAACCCAGACAATATGGTTTGAAACGGCAGCGTAGGTCATTACTTATAATGTTTTTTTTTTTTTTATAATTAAAGACTAAAAAGACTTTCAAATTCAGTTGCAAATAAAATTTTATTTTAAGTCCCTAAACTAATGATGTGAAGTTGTCAACGTAATCTCAAATATAAGACATTTAATATGTGGTCTTTGTCTTTAAGAAACACTGCCTGCTATAGAAGTTGGCATCCACTCGCTCGATTGATGCTGAACTCTAAAGAGGAGCAAGGACCATCAATCGCTTAATATAACATCGTTCACTAGTTGCGTAAAGGCTACAACTGAAAACTCCATTCTAGATATATCTGACTACATGGAAAAAAATTGTTTAGAAAATTAAAAGAAATTATTCATTAAGCGCATTCAACCAACATGTGTGAGATATCGTTGAAATTTTATATTCGTTTAGCAGGCCATTCATTACGTATGGCAAATAATGTCGTTCAAATGTCTGCATGTCAAATTTTCTACGACTTCTCGCATAAGTCAGCTTAAACTCGATTGATGACATAGGTTATGTTGGCTTTGAGAACCGCTGTGATTTGTGGTTTATTCGAATAAACCTGCAGCACGATCACGGTTTACGTGACATGACCATTCTCGCAAATTGCTTGTTTAGTACATCCAATATGGCCTGAGCTATATGGCACGTAATGTTTGAAACTACATTTCTTTGATGTACAACTTATCCTATTCCAATAATTAGGAGTTAGTAGTCATTGACTTATTGTGCTAGCCGTTGACAGTGATGGCTTGGTCAATGTTTTCCTCAACAAAATATGAACTGTTGACACCGCCAGGCCTAAATGCATAACAAACAAGATCTGTTTGAGTAACATTAGACGCTCTTGGATATTAATTGGATTTTTTAGCATCTCAAATTTGAAAATCTTGTTTGTTCACACACCCATTCATCCGGATGTGGCCCTCATCGCTGACGAAGGTTTTTCGATGAAAATTAGGATTGATTGCCAACTGCTTCAGATCCCTTTCTGCACACACACGTCATTGTATGTGGCTGTTTACCTTTGCTTTCATTAGCAGCCTAGTTTTCATAGGTATAATAATGATTTTACCATCATAAATTGGGTACGAAATGGCATTGAATACCTCGGAATCTCCTGAACAATTGCACAAGATAGCGACAATGTTTTCAGCAGCTCTTGTATTTCGTTAATGTACGAATGTGAGTCGGTTGCTTACTAAAGCAGTGAACTCGAATTTATTCCCCACATTGTGAATAGTTTTTTCGATAGGATAACGAGTTAATCATCATAAAATGGGTAAAGCGTGCGATATGTTGCCTAAACAGAATATCCATTTTGATAGAACATTTTTTATTATTTGCACATGTTGTTGAATACCATATGTAGTCTACCACGACTTTGGCAATTCAAAATCCGTAACAATATCTAATTAGACGCTTGCTGCTTCAAGAAGATGGAAGCCCCTGTTGAAATATAGCTTTTTACAGAACTTTTTAAATGCATAGCAACATGTTGCAGCAACACTAAACATTAAAACTTAAGAATACAACACTTTTTTTAATAACATGCTGAAAATTCTTTTAAAATTCATATAAAAAATTTGAATAATAAATAAACAACTCCGCTATGACCCATATTTTTCGGATACATGTTGCAATAAAATAATATAAATTACATTCATATAGGTTGGGTTGGCGTACACTGCTCGAAAGGCAAGGTCTCACATAGTTCAGAGTTTAACAGAATTAACATTCCCACCGGGGAACAAACATTGGCTATAGGAAACCAAACCAACTCTAAAATTAGCAACATGTTGCAGAAACATTTTGTTGCTGAAATTATTAATGCAATGACTGTTGGCCCCACCAGACCAGAAACTACTTTGAAACCATGACTGTTTTAAATTTATTGGACGCACCTGGATCTTGTTGCTTCAAGGGACAGATTCAGCGTCAACAAGATGACCGTTATAAACTGTCAAAGTTCGATTTCAGTTCTTAAAGAGTTTTAAGTTCATGTTGCCGCAACATGTTGCTATACAAGCTTTATAGCTTGATATCAAAAAACAATGTTGCCAGCAACGTTTGTTTTAAAAGAACTTCAAAGTTGATATTACTTAACGTAGGGCATTGATTTTATTCAAGAAAAAAGTGTTAAAACACCCACATTTTCAATATAATCCAGTGATAAGTAAGAAAAAAGCAGTGAAGAAAGAAAAATACTCTGAAACTACTTTAACAATAGAAATAACAGAGCAGAGCTTAAATAACTTAAGCATATGGCAGCATGATTTCCTTAACTTTTCTATAATGGCAGACACTTTAAACCAAGAAAAAAAAAATGGAAGACAGAGAAGAAGACAGAAAAAACTGGCAAAAAAAAGAGAACTATAACGACCAAAAAATTTCGACAAGAAAAAAAAAGAAAAAAAAAGATGCCAAAACGAAATGAATGAAACGAAACTAACTCCCACAGCAAATTAAACGGCAGACTAAAATAAAAGCAAAAATTTTTCTTTTTTTTTTTTCTAAAAAAAATTCAAATGTTTTTTGTTTAAATTAAAAATAAAATAAAAGAAAAAAAAATGAGAAAATTAAACAAAAAAAAAAAAAAAAAAAAAAAACAGAAAAAATTGAATTAAAAAATAAAAAAAGAGGAATACAGATCTCACCTTAAATATAAAAATCCCAGCAGTGGATGAGATTTTCCAGTTGTTTTGTTTTGATGCACTTAAACTGAACCAAACTGAACTGAACTGCAATGCACTGAACCTGAACGATGTGCCAGCAAAACTCTCTACAACAGATAAAAAAAAATTCAATTTTTTTTGTTTGTTCCAATAAAAACAAACTGGAAACAGAAATAAAAGCGAAAAAGAAAGAAAGAAAGAAAGAAAAAAAACGATTTTAAAAATAATCATCGAAAATTGAATGCCCAGGAAATGTTTATATTTTGATGGGATTTAGTTTTAGATTGCAGCAATGCAATGCAGCTCAATGCACCACCACCAATAAGTTGGTTTGTTGCTGTAGTCGTTTCAATTTCTATTCTATTTTTTCTGTTTTTTTTTTTGTTTTATTGTAACTTTAATATTGTTGTTGTTGTTGCCAATGTTTTTGTTCTTGTTGTGATGTTGCTGTTGTGTTTATTTGATTGATTGATCGATTTAAAAAGCAATTGCAGTATTAAACTAACAAACCATAGCTGCAGAGGCTTTATTAGTTCCAAAAGGTAGACTATAGGGAGATGGGGGACAAACGAACAAACGTAGTCTGCTAGATTTTGTAAAATTGATAGTAAACACAATACCCAAATGTAGGCAACATTTATTTATTTTATTTGCAGTTTTTTTTCTTCTTCTTCTTCTCTGTTTCTGTTTCTCTTGCCTTCAGATTTGTTTTTGCATTTCAGGAAAAAATCTCCAAAAAACAAAAAAAACTTCATTTCAATA
>QOCX01003018.1:0-19170 GCA_005959815.1 Sarcophaga bullata
CGTTGTGATTATTAAGGATATCTTTAGTTAGTACATAGCAACTCATTTCTTCTCTTTATAGAATTTATAGTTCAATTTTTATTAGCAAAAATTCAGTTACTCAATGAGAGAACATTGATTGCCTAAGGATCAATTACAATTCTGCTAGAAACTTAGCATGGGTAATTTATATTGTCAGGTCAGTACATTGTGTATGGACACATGGCCTTACTGTTTGAAAATATAAAGGGTTTTGCAATGCCACGCCCACAATTGTAATCCGAAAATTTTTCTAGAAAATGTTTTAATGCCAGTCTACTACACATTTTACCGTAAATACATTGTGAGTTATGCTGTTAATTAAAACGACATGGCCTTACTGTTCAGTGAACCAATTCATTAGTAGGTTGAGGACATTTTTTAAAGCCACAATACTCTTTATTGAGCCATAAGCCTTTTAATCTGTGGTGTATTAAGTTTTCCAACTGTTATGGGTTTAACCATTTTCATTGCCGAGGAATCTAACAGAACTGATCATCAAGATTTGCGATTAATGTGGAGTTTGTAAAGAGATAGGAACACTGATTTTATTTGCAATGAAAAATAATTTGAAAATATAAAGGGTTGTGCAATGCCACGTCTACAATTCTAATGCGAAAATTTTTCTAGAAAATTTTTTAATGTCAGTCCTCTACACATTTTACCGAAAATACATTGTGAGTTATGCTGTTAATTAAAATGATAATTTGAAATGTTAATAAAAAAAGATTACAAAAATAATTAATAAAGAAACAAAAAATAAAATAAAATAAAATAAATACTAAAAAAAATAGGAACAAATACAAAAACAATTAAACAAAAAACTAAACAACACAATGAAACAAATAGAAAACGATTTAGAGAAATCAAAAATGTGCTGGTGTATGTGTTGTCAACACACTATTACTAACTTATCAAAGACATCCCACCTGAATCCGTTTCCGAACTCGAGGGTCGTGGACTGATATTTGTGTGGGACATTTGTGGGCTCGTTTGTAGCATATTATCACCATATGCACCAGCTACTGGCACCGATACCGGTAACGTATAATTGGCATTTGCCATATTACGTGCACTTGTTGCACCGCCTGCCATCTGTGTGCGATGCATCATCAATTGAAACTCTTCATCGATCTTATTGTATTTGGCTTCGGTACGTGGCGTTAATGTATAGTCAGCTTCCGGTTCTGGCGATTCGGGTGACATAACACCATTTTTGTTTTCCTTCTGAAATGGACAAGATAGAATCTATAAATTTTATAAAAAATTAAAATTTACTTTTTGATATTTTAATTTATGATTTCAAAAAAGAAAAATATTTATAAATACATACATACATACACAGATAAACATATATAAAAATTAAATAACATTAAATTAATGAAAACAAATACTATGTCAAATCTGTCAAAAAATATTTACATATTCAGCCTAAATGTCATTTAAAAAGCCTATATGTACTCATACATACATATGTAGTTTACAGTTTTCATTTTAAATAAACAATAACGCTGTACAGTAGTGGCTTTCTAATTAGAGACAGTCGAAACCATTGCTCCAGACTCGCTGTGTTGTTAAAATGAATGTTAAAAATCTGTTGAATTTGGTTTTAATGTGGAAATTTTTTAGTACAAAAAAAAGCTTCATGACATGTAGCGATGACAAAAGTGCTTAGTAAAGTTAACCATTTTAAAATGAATAGATTAACAAACGATAATCGCTTGCAAAATAATAAATTTTATTATCGAAATTCGTGTTGTATTGAAAATGAGTTTCTATTGAAAAGTTTTCTTCAACAATGCACCCCATTTGTGGTTCAATGGGTACTTCAACAAACAAATTTTGTGTCATATATGCAGTTAAATGCAATTCAAGAGATGTCAATGCGTCCACAAAGATGCTCTGTTTAGTTCTATCATTCAATTCTACTTCTTCAGGAACGATGAAAAACGCAATGGGTCAAGATACCGCATGATGATTAGTTATTCGGTTATTAGTAATAAGGGATAACTAGACTTAGTTGAGATGTGGTTTCAAAAAGACAGTGTCACATGCTTCGCGGCACGCGTTAAAACACACCTATTTAAAGGCGACTTTGATGAGCTATTAATCGTATGTTTTGAAACAGTTTATTTGCCGCCAAAACCATACATACTTACATAATTGGTCATTCCAATCCTACAATCTGAATTACGACCTAGTTTCTCACACCACTTATGTTGTATGTGTTAATTTTATTCAAGTATGGCCAGACCCACAGCCTGGTTTTCATGACAGAATTTTTCAGCAGACTGCAGAGAGGAAGTCTACGAAAAACATTATAATTTTTCATATTTTTTTGTTCGAGATTTCTGAGCTGGGGTGTGAACCACGCCATCTCGGCTAATACGTCAACACACTACCTACAAGGCTACGGTGATTTTGTTTGCGTTTAAATTGCGTTTTTATTGTAGGAAAAGTAAGATTGAGGGGACTATAGTGCAACTACATAAAATTCTTTAAAAAGTTGGTGTAATCATGAGAAAAAAATTTTAGAACGACCGGTTCAACGTGGTCATTTGAAGAGCTGTATAGCTAAAAAAAAGTGCGATATTGTGGTGTCACATTGCTTAAAAGTAAATTGTCATTTGCTTTTCATCGTTTAAACGAAACAAAATCGAATTATGTGAACACTGTGGTACTTGTGTGATGAAAACTAAATCGCTTATGAACGAGAAACAGCTTGAAAGTAAGTAATACTGAGTGCCACGGAATGGTATTTTGTGAGCTGATAAAACATAGGCAAATTGATTGATTCTGATCTCTACTGTTAACATTCAAGCTGACCAGATTTGATTTATCCTTTTTAGCTATGTTCATCATTACAACGCCCTCACCCATTAGAATGTAAGAAAGTTTGACTAAAAAGCTTTGATTTATGCAACCTACAGTCCAAGCATTGTTTCGATCAAAGAGGGTGTTTCAAATGTAAGCAAAAAGGTCTTTAAATTTTGATTAAATTTGTAATCGATCTTTCTTGAGAACCCAAATATAATTTCATAATAATTTCCAGGCGTCACTCTACCAATTGTTAAAAAAATCTAATATTCTAGGCAAATTTGTTTGTTATGCTTTCCACTGTGCCGAAGAAGTGACGTTAATAAAAAAAATGTGTGATTAAAAAGAGTAGTTTTCTGTTTTCGGTATGAGTATCGATATCAAGATGTTTTAAGAACAAATAAATATTTTCATATTCTATTGTTGTATTGCCACTGAATGTGCTCCATGGAATTCTGTAGCAGCCATCTCTGAACTTTTCCTTTTTTATTTTTATACGATAATATTGTATATATTTTGTTATTGTTATTGTTATTGTTGTTGTTTTGTCGATGTTGTTGTAGTTTTTATCTTATTTTCACACAATTTATTTTGCATATTTTGTGTTTTTTTCTTTTTTTTGTTGCTCGGTTACTCTGATATTTGTTGTTACAGTAGAGATAGAAACAGACAGACAGACAGACAGACAGAAAGACAGACAGACAATAGAGACGACCATAATATCGAGGAGGAAACGAACTAATTGCACAATAAATAAAATAAATTATTATTAAACATATCAAACAAATAATAACTAAAACAGAAAATGAAAATAAAAATAAAAAAAAAAAATTAAAAAAATAAAAAAAAATTAAAAAAATAAATAAAAAAAATATTCTATAATATTGACACTTTAGATAGAGAAAACAAAAACAAAAACAAAAACAACAAAAAAATAATAATAAAAGTTAACAAAACATATGATAAATTAACCCTAAAGGTACACTCAAAAAATTATGGACTGTCGTATGTATGTAAAAATTTTGATTTAAAAACGTTATTCATTGTCCAAAGTAGAGTGTACGTATAGGGTTAATAAAATTCAGTGATGTGAACTTACCTCGATAATATTTTTATTGGTTAACGACTCGTGCGGCTCATTATATTCTGTATATTTGAGTAAAACTTTATCCATATCGGTACTGGCATATTGATACAATTTATTACTGGACGAAAATATGATCAGGGCTATCTCACAATCACACAACACCGACAATTCATATGCCTTCTTCATAACACCAAATTTACGTTTATTGAATGTGACCTGTAAGAGTAAGAGTATACGAAAGAGGAAAAAAGCAAAATTAAAGGCTTTGAAATCATCATTAATAATGCATTAGAAAATTTCGTTTGGCCTTAAGTGGCCAATCAATACAATACAAAAAGAAAAAAAAGAGAGAGGTTTTCTTTGATTATTGCTTCTTATTGTTTGTGTTCTTGTCACAGTTATTATAATTTTGTTTGTCAAAGTCATTGTAGTTTTTTTCCTTTTTTTTATTTTTTTTTTTTGTTTTCTTCAAGAAGGATATAATTTTTGTCATTAAAGTTTATAAGGAAATGAATAACAATATTAGGGTGGCAACGCTTTCTATTAATATTCATAACATGCCTTTAAATAATAATTCTTACAACCACATAACAAAATTGAAAAAAAAATGTTTTTTAGAAACCTTCTCCCTAATATTTTGGTTATTAAACGATATACTATAGACATACGTACGTCATGCATATGCGTACATATTTTTTATGTATGTACACCTAAACAATTTTTTAACTACGTCACAAGTTTAATAAAAATTCCAAAATTTATTATTATTACGATAAATGTCAGCAGGATATGAATTAAGTTCAAAGAACTATTAACATAAGCTTTTGAAAATATGAAAGCTATTATGCGAGATATATTGAAGTCTCAAGTACACTATGCCACATAAAATATTAGAAAAGAGTTCTCATAGGACAGATTAAAAGAAACCAATTATCAGCATACTTCTAGGACTTGATGACAATACTTTCTACATGAAGTCTGCATCTCGTACAAACTGCCTTAGGATCTTCCAGTCACTCCTCTGGATTGAATTCAGTCTAGTATAGTATCTTCCCTAAAATATTGCAATCACAAGCTTTTGAAAGGATGTCAGAGATAACCAAATTATTTTCTCATTTTAATATCTTCACCACACTCCCCGCATTCACAATTTCCCAATATGCTAAATTGGTTCAAGCGAAGTATCCCGTGAAATAGGTTTTGAACTACTTATGGGTTTCTCCTTATCGAAAACGCTCTAGAGAATCTTATTAATTCTTCGTCATCTGTCATTGTCCCATATTTGTCGATGAAACATTGCACTCAAGCTTATACTCGTGACGTATGAGGAATAATATTCGCTTCCTCTTTTCCCAGCGCTCCTATAGGAATAGGTATCCATATAGCGCATGCTATGCAATTTTCTTACTGTTTAAGACAGTCCTTGAGCAGTTTAGTTTCTGCTTCTACTACATATAGGAACAATCCCGATCCTATCTCCATCTTGAGAGCCATCTATGCAGCAACAAGTTAATCGCTAAAATGTTTAGATTGTCCAAAACACCAATACAGTTTAGGTGTACATTATAGCTGTATGAGTACGATTAGGTTTCCTGCTTCTCTAGACCGCCCTAGAGTATCTTTATATTTCATCGGACTGTCTCGATACAACTCGTTTATCAGGCCCTATTAGCCAGAATATTAGCTTTTCCGATCACTCCTCGATGGCTAGGTATCTTTATCATACAGACCGTATCATACCTGAAGTAATTGTTAATAGCCTTCTTGCATTCCAGAAAGAGCCTTGAACGCATATCTTAGGAGCCATCGCTCTAATTGTCATTTGAGTCTCAGTGAAGATATTCAAATTCATATACTCGTGCGTTAAGTTCACCACCCCAAAAGCCCGTATATAGTACGGTAGCCGAAGGCATTGTTTGGATTATTTTTAGGTGACATCTGGTCTGGAAATGTAAAAAGTTGCTGAGCGGCCGCTGGGTAACTCTTTAATGCGACGTTACTAGCAATAAAGTTGCAGATTCAAGTCCCGATTAGCCAAACGTCCAAGGAACATAGGTTCGTTTTTGGCATATGAAGAGCCAAGTAAATGTTTATCGAAATTACATTACGGTTGGGTAATCGCCCTTATTGCTTCTCATATTCTAAAAATGAACGTTCGTTCCGAAGACGTTTGGCTAATTGGGGCTTAATTCACAAGATTAGTACCAGTATTGGAGAGAGAGCTCGACAAAACTGCCAATTAACTTCTTTTAAATTATTGTTGAATGGTTGGATTTACGCATTAATCCTGCATGAAAATGTAGACCGGGCTGTAGATTTGCAAGAGCCTTACAAGCTTATTTCTACAACTTCAAGCATAGTTAAGAAAGAGATGAAGCTATTGTAGGAGTCTTATCGAAGATTGACATGTGATTTTTTAGGCACAGAGTCAACAGATGGAACAGGTTTATGGTCTGTTTTCTTTTGGCTGTGTAAAGAAGAAATTGTGGATCATATTTATATTATCCCTGTTCCTAAGATTTCTGCAGGGATGGAGTAATGGTAAGCTTGAAAATATATTGTAAGTTTCCGCAAAAGATGATGAGATAATAACTAAGTTAAATTAACTGTCGGACATTATGTCCTTTCCTCATTTATTTCCCCACTTTTCCTTTCCTATCAACAAACGATTCCTTTGTCTGTTTTTATTTTGTCCCTTTTCGTTCCTGAAGAGCTTTTTAAGAATGGACCAAAAGGTGTCTAGGTGAAGGTGTATAGCTGCTAATGCAGTAGAACTCTTCTTAACCTAAACTAACCTAAGTAGTATGCCTTTGTGTTAGGGTATGATAGGAAGTAGTTGCAGTTTTGTTTTTTAATGCAGACTTGTGCAGACAAAGCGGTCTGCTCTAATGCCACATAAAGCGTTGCCCCAAAAATTAACTGAGATTTCCTAATTTATCGGTCTTAACAGCCGGCATTAAGGCTTTACATTCAAACATGACTCTTGTAGAATTAAGCTGATAACTTGATATCAAATAACGATAGCTCTGAAGAAGTCTAAGCCTTATTAAGTCTTGGTACTTATTATTTTGGTACTTTTTCTATTTGAAATTTTATAAATAATTTTCGTTTTGTTTTGTTTTTTTTTTACTTACCTGCCGATTTCGTTCATCCGTTATGCGTGATATTTGAATTTTCTTTCTACCCATGTTGGCAATATTTGTAACTGAGCAATGTTTTCCTTTATAAGAATTTTCTTGGATTTCTGTAAAAAACCAAATTCGTGGTTGGTGATATCACAAACTAATATTCACTTCTTCTTCTTCTTTCTCATTCTTCTATTTTTCCGTGAAATTTACAAGACCTGCTTTCAATGTGTAATAGATGGAAGGTGTCGAATAGCTTGTTTGATGATTTCGTCGTTCAGTTTAATTAAAAAATAATTTGTTTTTAAAAAATTTAAATCGTTTTGTAGCATTTTACAGAAATTTTTTTAAGTACTTTTTTTTTGGTACTTTGGTCTTTTTTTGTTTTTTGTATTTTTGTTGGAAAATCCTTGTCCTTTTTCCCAGGGTTAAGGTGTATATGTATGTGTTGCAAATGTTGAAGGATTTCTTTCAGATTTAACAGGTAATAAATGTGGACGGTTCCTAGATATTGTTGAATTATGTGGCCATTAAAAATAAAAAAAAACCACTTCAAAAGAAATTATTTTGTTTTGCTATGCCAAGTTTAACTAGAAAGAGAAGAAATGAAAAAATAAAAATTATTTAAAAAGAAATGCTTAAAAATATTGTGTTTAAAAAGTCTTTAAAATACAATACATTTCAGAAATTTATTTTGAAAGCTTATCTTCCTTTCTTCCGTTTCGAAAAGCTTTGCATCTGAATGGAGTAGCTGCTCTTAATGTCTTGCTTATTTGATTTTATTTTATTGTCCTTTTCACTTTCACTTTCATTTTCCTTTTTCAAGGTTTTATGCTTGAATGAACAAGTTCATTGAACTCATTTCACATTTCCCCAAACATTTATGGCAGCACATGCCACATGCTACATGCTACGTGGCACATGGCACATGCTACATGGCACTTTTTTTCTTTAATAAACATTGTCACTTAGTCAATACGCTTAATTTATTTATAAGCAGAAACCAGGATAATGTAACACCATACATGACATAAAGAAAATGACCTAAAAATGCGGCAACAACTCCTATCGCCCTGATTCCGGCCCTCCTACCCACCGCTCACAATGTACAAACGTTACCTACATTTGAAGTGTTTGTATTAATGTAGGCTGGTTGGATGGTTGGCTGGTTGGCTGGTTGGTTGGCTGAGTGACTGTTGTTTGTCTTTGAAGTTGTTCTTCCTCTTCATTTTTCATAAGAACATTAAAGTTTTCAAATGAATTGCCTTTTTCGAATAATACGCCATTTAGGTGGCAGAGAGAAAGAAAGTGCTGTGATTTAAAATGAAACGTAGCTAGCAGGTTATAATTAAAATTTTACTTTCATTATTAAATTTTTAATAAAATTAAGTTCTTAAATAAAAAGAAAACCTCTTATTATTATGAGACAATGGCCTGTTGAGAGTCTAGAACTTTCTTTCTCTTTGGTTGTTTAAAAAACCTATTTGGTTTTGATGTTTATCTTCAATAGCCTTTAATAGTCCTTAGATTCTAATATTATTGGCTCTCCTCCAACAACTTAGTTCACAGGACAGCTAAAGACCTAACAGTTCTTTTAATGATAATAACTAATGACCTTAAAATTTTTGTGCGTTTTAATAAAGTCTCATTTAATGTAATAACTAATGACCTTAAAATTTTTTGTGCTTTTAATAAAGTCTCTGCTTGAAATTTTATATTCAAATCGGTGGTGATAAGGTCGTTCCAGTATATCAGTTATATGGTGCTTTTCTCTAAGTGTGAGGTTTATGAGTTCGATTTCCACTACAGACACAATTCTGTTACACTTTGTGCGGTTAAAGGAAAGGAAACCAACCATAAAGTTTCAACGTTTCATTCGACATACACCTAAGCCATCGTTTTGTCAAATTCTTGTGGGACTGTCGTGTACACATTTCGTTAGCTTTTCCACTCCCCTACTCTGTGGTAAGTTAGTATAGTAACGTTTCTAAAATAATGGAATCTCAATTCTACAAATTCCTAGCTTTCCGATTCGATAACCGTCTTTGTACAATCTAAGATTATCTTTGACCCCGCTTCCCTAGATGCTTTTGCCTTAATTGCTTTTGCCATAAGCATCAGTAATGATATTGAATTGCCTTTGCTCCAAGTTTACCAAATTATTTCACAGGTTTAGATCATACATTCTCTGATCGCATGTACTTTTGCTTGGAAAACAGTATTATGGTTTGGTAGTCGGAGTCACAGTTTGCTTTTTGATTCTTCTATTTAGAATCATCCGTGTAGCAATATACCTCCATGATCATGGTCGATCTAATATGAAAGCGATACAAATGGTCGCGATGGCAATAGGCTTCTTGTCGGATAATGCCACGTTAAGCGAGATTCCGCCTAGTGTCCTAATTATATTTTGGTAAAACGATTTGTGGCTCTTGTTCATATATTCCCCACTAGCCTGGAAATCATATGCCGTAAATAAGTACTACCATGCGCTATATTATAATCAAGCAAAGATTCAGTAGAAGTTGTTGATATTAGCTCTTCTTTAAGATATTGCTTACTGACTTACTTAATTTCTCGCCCCACTTATCTTGTGTGTGTTAATTTTATCCATTCATAAGTAACATAACATAAGTAAGAACGACAGCCGATTTTTGAGAATCTTTCATGGCAATTTTATTTACACTCAGAGTTTTTGCTAGAAATCTGCTGAGGGGAAGTCGCCAACGAAATATTTTTAATTTTTGGTTTCATTCGAGATATCTAGCCTGAGGTTTGAACCGTGGCCTCACGTCTAATAAGCCAGCACACAAACTACTAGACCACGAAGATTAAGGGCCAAACCACTTTAAATCGTACATTATTGCTTTCTATAAGGACAGATGTAGTATATTTTAAACAGGCTCTAGAGGTGGGAATTCATTTCCAATTGGAAATTTGTATTGCCCCGGGCAATCCCATATAATTTTAAAAAAACCGTTCTCCTTCGCACTATCACGAAAAAATCCTTTGAGGTTGCAATGTTTTTCTTATGTTTTCAATTGGACGATTTAACAAAGTCCCTCGGGCCATCGGCCAATAAGGTTTTGTAATAATCGCTGTTGATGGTTCCTTTCTTTTCAAGTTAGTTTTCTCAAGTTAGTGAATATTTATTCCTAAATACTGATGCCACAATCTTGCTAACTGTTGCGTCTTTGAACACTTTGCAGTCGTCATGTGCTGTTTTTCAGAATCATTTTGTTGATATGAGTTAATGGAACGACGTTTCATATCTTCTCCCATATTGATGCATAAATTTGGATTTGTTATGGATTTGAAACTTTAAACACTGCTTACATACTTACATACAAAACTCGTTATTATAACCATTAATTCAGGTTTACAAAACTTCTCACACTACTTATGCTGTGTGTGTTAAATTTATACATGAGTGGCGGGACCTACAGATTTTTGACAAACATTTTCATGGGAATTTTTCTTTAATCGCTTTGTTGAAGATGTCTGACCTGGGGTTTGAACCGTGACCTTACGTCTAATAAGCCAACACCCTACCTACTAGACTACGGCGATATCTGCACTTCTTAGAATCATCAATTCGTTATTGTTTTCTATTGACTTTAAAGTCGCACAACAGTCACTTGGAAGAGAGCTTTTGTCAAACACGGGCTTTGAGGCATTCACTGCATGCATCTTCTGAATATTGTGCATCAAGCCAAATCTTGGATTCAGTTTTATTAACACACGAAACTCTTTTTTATTCATTTTCTTTGCCCTAACAAAGGTTGCTTCCGGTCAGTTTGTGGTCTCTAACACAAACTAATAGTTCGATTGCTGTAAAATTTATTCACGTGTGTTTGATGGTATACGAAGTTAGTACTATGTTAGCGTTTGAATTGATTTTAATATTGTATGACGTATATAGACGTCATAAGCCTTTAAAGTAATAAATTTTCATTGTAACACTTGAAATTTATTTTTATAAAATCAATTTAATGAAAAATGTTACAAATTTTCAATACTTTCCCCATTTTTTCCTGTCATTTAAATAGGCCATAAGGTATCAGAATTTTTTTAATAGAAAACCTGAAATTCCTTTATAAATATGTAATAACAGTGAACAATGAATGAAATTCTTATCATGAAAAAATTTGTTTTTCAAATTTAATACGAACCAGAAGAAGAAGAAGAAGCAGAAGTTTAGAAGAGAAATCTAAGAAGTCAGGTTGTGGCAATTTTAGGTTATAAAGACATCAAATGTTCTGTTTGCAATATAAATTCTAAGAAATTCCTAAGCAACCGAATATGAAAAAAACATGCGTAGGCTGACAAATGATCAAATAATAACAACAACAAAAAAAGAAAAATATTTGAAATGCTTGTTGTATTCGCTGACATTTTAATGGCAATCTTAATAGGAAAGTCAAAAGGAGAAGAACAAATATGCTCCTACATAATAACCCTGGGAAACCTTAATAATTGTAGGATGATGTAGTAAAAAGGAGAAGAGAAACAAATATAAAGTAAATGTAATGAAATTTTCATTTAAAATTTTGAAAATGAAAAACTCATTTCAAAACAAGCACCGGTGAGTTGTCTGCCTTAAAGGCAAAAAAAAGAAATAAAAAAAATGAAAAAAAATGGAAAAAAAAAAATTGTGGAAACTTTTTATTTCCTTTCTTGATTATATTCTGTTTACGTTATACAATAAAAATATATCCGTTTTCATTTCCGATTCGAAAGTAAAAATCATCATCAGCAGCTGCCTGCCTGCCAACCTGCTGAGTGCTAAGTGCTGAGTGCATGTATGCAAATGATTGAGTATTTATTTGTAAAAGTAATATTTAATTTGATTTCTTTCTTATTCTTTTTTGTTTTTTTTTTTTGTTTTTGTTAACAATTTTAAATTATTTATCGCCACTAAAAAGATTTCTTTAAATGTAGTCTGCTTCCTGCCTTTACATTGTACCGTATGTGTTGACATGTAAAGATTTTCGAATGATGTTGTAAAGGACATTTGAAGTTTCCAAGAAATTGCAAGAATTTGAAATTTTTAAAAGAAATCGTTTTTTACACTTAGTTTTAAATAAAATTCATATTTTCTAAATGTTTGAGGAAATATCAGACTTTTTATTATGGCTCCTCTAAATAATTACACTCAAAAAAAATTCTTAATTGTAATCAAATACTTTATGACATGCCCAAAGCCTTCTCAGGTATTCTAAAAACCTTTTTTGGCACACATACATACATAATTGGCCATTACAACCCTTCAATCAAGATTTCGGCCTAGCTTCTCACACCACTTTCGTTGTGTGTGTTAATTTTATACATGATTGGCGGGACCTACAGTTTAAAATCGACTCCGAATGACAGATTTTTGAGAAACTTTTTATGGCAATTTTATTTACTGTCAGAGTTTTTACCAGAAACCCTTTTTTGGCACTCTAAAATCAGTTTCAGTAAATACAGTTCCCAAGTGGGGTCATCATCCCATCTAAGGTAACATTAAAGATATCGGGTGTGTTTTTTTTATTAAATCGTTTGACCTTAGAAACTTACTTCGAAAAAATAACTTCGTTTGGGAAGTTCCCAGGCCTTTTATTCCATTTTACATACCTACATACATAAGTAGTCATTACAACCCTTCAATATTACAACCTATCTATCATAGCATTCATGTTGTGTGAATTAATTTCATCTTTAAGTGATGGAATCTACATTTTAAAGTCGATTACGAACAAAACATTCTTAAGAATGGCAATTTAATTTAATTCTCCGAGTTTATGCCAGAAATCTTTTGAGAAACAATCGCCGAAGAAATATTTCTTTATATTTTGTTGTAGATGTCTGACATGGGGTTTTAACCGTTTCTTCACGTCTAATAAGCCAACACACTACTTATTAGGCTACGGCGACTTCATTTCCATTTTACGATCAACGTAATCGGTCATTATAAACGTCATAGAAGTCGCTATAGCTTAGTAGCTAGTGGGTTGGATTATAAGACGAGTGTCCGTGATTGAAATCCCAGCACAGACATCTCAAAGAAGATGAAATATGAGAAAATACTTAATGTCGGCGACTTCCTCTCAAGAGTATTCTGACGAAAACTCTGAGAGTAAATGGAAATTGCCATGAAAAGTTTCTCAAATTTTTCATTCGGAGTCGATTTTAAACTGTAGGTCTTGCCACTCTTGAATAAAATTAACACACACAATATAAGTGTTGTGAAAACATAGGATGTAATCCCGACTGAAGTGACCAATTAAGTAAGTAAGTGAACTAGCTTCTTAACATGCTGCCATGAAATGTTTCTCAAATTTGTCGTACGCATTCGACGTTTAACTGTAGGTCCCGTCACGCTCGGATAAAATTAACACACACAACATGAATGCTGGGACAAGCTAGGTTGTAATCTCAAATTTGTCGTAAGTATTCGACCTTTACGGTCCCGCCACTTTCGAATAAAATTCACATACACAACATGAGTGCTGGGAGTAGTTAGGTTGTAATGCGGACTAAAGGTTTATAGTGACTAATTCAGTTAATTAAGTAAGTAATCGGCTAAGAAAGCAAGCAATTTCTGCACTAATTTTGCTCTTCTCGCTTCCAAATCATTAACAGTACAAAGAAGAGAATATAGTCCTTCGACTTTGTGAAAAAATTTACACATAAGGAGCTACGTGCCTATAGCAACATCTGTAAGATCTGTTTGCTATCGCCTAAGTGAGGACGTGTTTAAATTTATGTCAGACTAATCTAATCATTTGATCTTATTTGGATGAGCAATCAGAATAATTACTGCATCCATATTCATCTCTGTTCGGTAAACTTCAGCAATTAATACGAAACACAACACTCATAATCGATCTGTCTTTGGTAAGCTTGCAGCCCATCGTCCTGCTAAAAATAATTTTTTTTTTTTGATAAAATTGAATTCCGATTCATAGGTTTTATGATCAACAAATATAGAAGCCTAAGAAAGTATCACCTATCCACACACGCTACCCGTCGTATAGATCGTTTACCTATCTTGGCTATTCTATTCCAATTTTCATAATGCGTGACTAATCTTAGTTTCAAGATCTGATCCTGACAGATCTTGTAGGTCTTAAAAACAAGTTTCAATTAATGTTTTGGTAAACGCCTGCCACGTAGTCATTCTTTATACTACGTAACATGTGGCCTTTATTTTGAGCTTAAATTTATTGCAAAAAAACTTGAATAATATTTGTTTTTTAATAAATTAATAATCATTTCAAGAAAATTGTCTTGTAATTCCGTTTTGACAGCCGAAAAAAAAGGATTTTTTTCTGTTAAGTAGTCATACTTTTAACAAGTGATTTAGAGTATGCGGAAAACCCCATTAAATACGAAAGAAAAAGCCTTGAAAAACCATAATTTTCTATAACAACAGAAAAAAAAATATAGTTAGTGCTGCTAGAAAAAATGCTATCATTTGGTTTTCCCATAACAATTCTGCAAAAACAACCAATCAACTTCATTACGAAAAGTTAAAGAAGCCGTTTACATGACTACATCTGGTACTATAGTAACGGCCTTATATAAAGCCAAAGTTATAAAAGTTTATTTCATTTTGTATTGTAATTATTACTACAGAGTATAGAAGAATATTTTTGCCCAACTTTATATGTATACATAACCGTTGTCAGAGTTAGAGGTGTAAATAAATTGAGGAAGAAAGAACAATACTTTGAGTAGCATTCTATGGCCATGTATAAATTACAAAACTTCCTGAAAAACCCCATAGTTTTCCTTTGAACAAAAAATACAACAGAAAAGCTTTAATAACAGTGATGGGCGTTGTTTTTATTAAATTTTTGTTAAATACAGCCTGCAGTGAGGATTACGTCCTAGCTTCTCAGACCACTTATGTGGTGTGTTAATTTCATACATGAGTGGCGGGACCGACAGATTTTTGAGAAACTTTATCATGGCAATTTTATTTACTCTCAGAGTTTTTGCCAGAAATCTGCGGAGAGTTTCCACATTTCGTTTTGTTGGAGATGTCTCATCTGAGGTTTGAAACGCGGTCTCACATCTAATAAGCCAACACATTATCTACTAGACTACGGCGACTATGTGGTTTGCTAAGTTTAAACGACGCTAAATGAGAACCGAAAACGATGAATTCAGTGTACGCCATGAGAAACTTTAAAACAAAACTTCACAAAATTATTTTTGATAATCGTAAAGGGACATTGAGCAATAGAGCTGAGGTTCTAATGATATCAAAGGAACTTGTTGGACGTTGGGTATGCCCAAGCTCTATTCAGAATGTGTACCGCGCGAATACACAATCAACAAAACACAACAACGAATTGATTACTCTAAGCAGTGTTTCGAGCTGCCAGGATTACGAACTAGCTTCTTACACCACTCATGTTGTATGTTTTAATTTTGTACATGAGTGGCGGGACCTTCAGTTTAAAGTCGACTCCGAAAGACAGATTTTTGAGCAACTTTTCATGGCAATTTTATTTACTCTCAAAGCTTTGGCCAGAAATCTGATAAGAGGCAATTGCCGAAGAAATATTTTTTTATATTGCGTTCGACCTTGGGTTTTAACAGTGCCCTCACGTCTAACAGGCCAACACGCTAGCACATATCTATGACTAGCAAACTACTTCACTGTCGTATTTCTAACTGCAGCATCGTCTCTGTAAATTTCAAATTTCTTCAGCAGTCTGAGACGCAATCTTATCTTTTTTGTAGTAGAAAAGCAAAATACAATATGATGGGAATGTTGATGGTAATTTTCACATAACAATGGCAATTTTATAGAGTCGATTGAGTGCTCTGGTAGCCTAGTGTACTAGTTTATTAACGTTAGGGTCGTGGGTTCGATTCTCACCGCTGACACTCATTTTAGAGACAAACTGCACTTTTTGGAACACCGAATATAAAATCTTTGCTTCCAATCTATATAATTTCTAATATATTCATATGGGACCGGTTCGTTTCAATGGTTCTCTAAACAACGGTAAAATAAACCACAAAATCTAATTTTTAAGTACTTTGCTCTTTTGCCCTTTTTGAGCAACACTTTATTTTGTATTACAAATAAATTTATGGTTGTTTAGCCTTAACATTTGCCTCTTACAGTATTTATTAAAGTGGGTATATGTGTATGTGTGTATGTTAATTTAAATTCAAGGTGAAGGTTATTCTTAATTCCATATGTTGCTGTTGGAATGTCCTGTGACAAATGAAAATCGTTTTAACAATAAATTTTAACATTTTATAGGATTATTTTACTACTTTTACTACTGCTTTACACATTCACACACATAAATGTGTATTGTATTTGTTTTCTTGTATGGTTTACTAGTTAGCCTACTAAACTAGTACTGGGTGACACATAAAATTTAGAATATAAAAATCAATTTTTTTTAAAACTATTTCAAAAGGGGAATAATATCTGCTGCTTAAAAAATGAATAGTAAACGAAATAATTTATTTTAAATTACAGTTATATATTTAAATACCCTGTGTATGTATTATACAGGTTGTTTGTTGTACATGTAGAGTAGTATAGAAAGTATTTTCTTTGCTGTGATTAAAGTTTGTTGGATTATCTGTGCTATTTAAGTCATTATTTCTGTTAATAAACAAAAAATTATTATTCATCATTTGTTTTGTTTTTTTTGTTTTTGTTTTTTTTTATAAATTATTTGGTACTGATTATTTTCTTTATTTTTTTCCTTCTTTTTTTCTGATCAACAAATGCTGCTTTCATTTTTATAAGTGGTGGACTTATTTCGCATCATATTTAATCGATAAATTTTTACATTTTACGCTCACCTAAAAGTCAGAATACAGAAACAATTTTATAGCTTATACAAAATTTTTTAAATAAACGAAATATAGAAATATTTCTTGCATTAAATTCAAGTATTTATACACCAGTGTGTTGGAAAATTATTTAATTCCCTTTTACTTGGAAATAACTGAATATAATATCAGAGAAATTATTCCGTGCTTCAGTGAGTAAAGTCTCTTAAAGGTCCTTAACACTGACGCCATATTGCAGGGCCTAATTTTCTGAGGGAGATATAGGTTTTCATCGCCTTCTTGACAGCGAGGAGAGAGTTTTATTTTGGCCCTTAAGCACATGTGTGGTTTCAAATATTGTGTTCTTTCTACACCTTATACTCACTCAACACTTAAAGAAGCATCAGTGCAAGTTACGTTGCCGCTGGTCTAAGTAGTATCTCTTCGTACCGGTTCTAATTTGTCGTTACTTACCAGTATAAGGGGAGCATCTCTGTATTAACTATATCGATACCACTTTCATTACACGAGCCGTACGCAGATAGTTCAACAGTGTCAAATCGCAGCTTCATGGCGGCTAGTTGACATTACAATTTTGGATAATTAAATGAATATCAAACGTTTGACGCATTAAATCGGGACGTGGCATGAGATGTGTGGGAAGTTGCCAGACCAAACATCGTTCACATCAAGACCATAAAGAGCGGATAAAAAAAATCAGTTATCATGGTTCAATAGGTGTCTTCATTGACCATAATGGCTGCACCGTCTTTATTTTCAAAGAAATATGGGCTAATGACGACTCCGCTCCACACGCCGCACCAAATAGTCACTCTTAATGGCTGTATTGGCTTCTGTAATCGATCCCGTGTGGGTTTTCTGAGGCCTAAATATGCCAATAACCACCGAGATGAAAATTAGATTCATCCGAAAAGATGAATTTTTTTGACAAAAGCGACAACAACAACTGTTTCTCGTTGGCCCATCTAGCGAAGCGAAAACTAAGCGGATGGTTATGCGGTTTCAACTCCTGAACCAATTAAATATTGCAAGGCGTCATACTGAGATCTTTTCGCAAAATTCGACATTTACAGGTGCGTGAAATGTTCAATTCTTAAGAACGATGACGACTTAATGGATTCTCACACAAACTCTCAGCCACAGGTTCGATATTTTCGGCTGAACATACTGTACGAGCAGGCTCACATTTTGGCACATCACAATGAAAGCAGTTTCACGAACTTCAGCAATAAACTTGCGTATAATACCAGGCACTGTTGGACCTTCTCTGCGACCAAATTTTGTACGACATTTCTGTTTGTTTTTTTGTTTTAGAAAAAAATTTCCAAAAAATCTCAAAGCTGCTCAAGCGTAAATCGATTTATTACGTTCATTGGAGATACTGATACTGGATTTTGTGACTGAATAGAATGACATAAGTATTGCCAGATTCAAAATAACCGATGGTTCAAATTTAAACCGATACTTGGCAAACGCTGTAGGAACGTAACGCAATAAAAAGCACAATTCATAAATACTATTGGATTATACGTCATGACGTACGATTTTTGTAGTAAAATATCATATAATAGAATTAATATAGACGCCGTAGTGTAATAGACAGTGAGTTGACTTATTGGCGGTGAGGCCACGCTTCAAACCCCAGGTCAGACATAAAAACGAAAGTATGAAAGAAAAAAAAACATTTCTTTGGTAACTTCCTTTCAGCAGATTTCCGGCAAAAACTCTAAGAGCAAATAAAATTGCCAGGAAAAGTTTTTTGTAATAATTACAATGATTTTAATAATTTTAATCTTTTCAATTTAAACATTTCCTTTCCTCGTAAATTTTTAAATTTTTAAAATAATTTTAAAAGCTGTGTGTGTCTTTTTACGCTTTATTTCTTTTTCCTGGCGTCTTATAAAAAAATAGAAAAAAAAATTCCGTTTTTTTTTTTGTTTGTCAGTTCCTTTAATCATGCGTTGGCAATAATTCGTGGCTGCATAAAAAAAGAAAGAATAAAGGAGACCATAAGAGTTTCACAACAGGCTTGCGGTCATAACTTGACTTGGTTTCCATATGTCATTAAAAACACCTGAATATGTTTGTTTACACACTGTATACAGTACTTGTACACATACACCCATCCATACTTTATGCTACTGGAACACAAATACCGCTTGATAATGCAGAAAACCCATACACGCACATGCATACGTAAGCAATTGTTTTAAAAGAGAGAAACAACACAACACAGCACAACAGACAACAATTATTCTACACAACGAATTAAAGGAAATAAACAAAATGCAGTAAGAGTAAGAAACA
>QOCX01003019.1:0-19163 GCA_005959815.1 Sarcophaga bullata
ACTTGGGAAGAAAGGGATTTCTAAGAAAAAAAAAAAAAAAGAGAAATTCTGTGTAAATTTAAGTATCCACAAGAGAATTTTTTTTAAACAAATTTGGTTAAAGAATGTAAAGTAGAAGATATTTAATTTGCAACATAATATAATTTTAGGATTATTTTTAGGATTTAGGATGTTGTCGCCGTAGTCTAGTAGGTAGTGTGTTGGCTTATTAGATGAAAGGCCAGGGTTCGAATCCCCAGTCAAACATCATAAACGAAATATTTATAAAATATTTCTTCAGCGACTTCTCCTCAGCAGATTTCTGACGCAATCTCTGAGAGTAAAAATAAAATTGCCATGAAAAGTTTCTCACAAAAAAAAAAATCTGTCGTTCGGAGTCGACTTTAAACTGTAGGTCCCGCCACTCATGTATTAAATTGCAACACACAACATAAGTGGTGTGAGAAGCTAGGTCGTAATCCTAACTGAAGGGTTGTAATGGCTAATTATGTGTGTATGTATGCGATATTAGGATAAAATTAATATATTTTAGAGTTCGTTGGCATACCTAGTCCATTATTGAGTCAGTAAAACGTGCAACACATATCGTGAGAAGCAATTTAGATTTCTAAGAAAAATTGGAGTACAATTGCTATGTACGCCTGTACAATATCGCAATGTAATTCACTATTTTATTGCTTTTATAACAGACTAGTAGCTAAAAGAGACTTGTTACTCCGAACCTTTTGATACCGTGCGATGTTTCAGGCAAGGCGATACCTTATCATGCGACCTCTTCAACTTCGTCATGGAGAGTTTTTTGCGAAAGGTGGAAGTGCATCGCAATGGCACTATCTTCCATAAAAGTGTCCAGTTGCTTGCGTACGCTGACGACATTGACATCATAGGGCGTACCAAGTGAGATGTTACTGCTACTTTTAGCGCTATTGAAAGGTAGTCTGCGAAGATGAGTCTGGCAGTAAATGAGGGCAAAACAAAGTATTTGTTATCGACAAGTAGAGAAGTGCGGCGTACTGATTCTCAGATTACGGCCGATAACTATACTTTTGATGTAGTCAAGAAATGTATCTAACTAATCCTCTACAAGACGCTCATTCTACCCGTGCTTCTTTATGGCTCAGAGGCATGGACCTTATTAAGCACCAATGCAGCAGCCTTGAGAGTATTCGGGAGAAAAGTCCTACTTAAGATTTTCGGTCCAGTGTGAGTTGGCGAAGATTTCCGCATCCGATACAACAGTGACCAACTGGCGTAGTCGCGAAAGAAGCAGAGGGGCCTGGAAGGATGTGTTGCGACAAACCGAAATCCGTTAATCGGGTTGTTATGGCCAATTAAGTAAGTAAGTAAGTACCAAAAATTAAATTTTTCTGCTTAGAACTCGTCTTTCTCTTGGAATTTATCCGCTCATAATCAATTGGCCAATGAATCGCACAATGGCTAAGAAAATTTATTCTCTAACCACATAGATTTTCCTGTCACTTATAAAATGGATTCAAATCTAGTTCCACTTTTCCCAGTTCTAACACAATACTCTGCATGAGTAGAGGGCATCAATCAATTCTGTGCGTTAATCAGTTGACAACATTCTTATTACGCACTTGATTTCTTGTTGCAGCATGAAGCTATGAATTTTATCAGTCGCTTCAATATCGAAATTGGGCATTACTGGGAAAAGAGCTTCCAATAGTGGCTGCGAAATTAAACAAGAAACGGCCAGTAGTTGCACATACATACATAATTGGCCATTATAACCCTTCAGTCAGGATTACGGCCTAGCTTCTCACACCACTTATGTTGTGTGTGTTAATTTTATACATGAGTGGCAGGACCTACAGTTTAAAGTCGACTCCGAACGATAGATTTTTGAGAAACTTTACATGGAATTTTATTTACTCTCCAGAGTTTTTGCCAGAAATCTGCTGAGAGGAAGCCGCCCGCTTCAATATCGAAATTGGGCATTACTGGGAAAAGAGCTTCCAATAGTGGCTGCGAAATTAAACAAGAAACGGCCAGTAGTTGCACATACATACATAATTGGCCATTATAACCCTTCAGTCAGGATTACGGCCTAGCTTCTCACACCACTTATGTTGTGTGTGTTAATTTTATACATGAGTGGCAGGACCTACAGTTTAAAGTCGACTCCGAACGATAGATTTTTGAGAAACTTTACATGGAATTTTATTTACTCTCCAGAGTTTTTGCCAGAAATCTGCTGAGAGGAAGCCGCCGAAGAAATATTTTTTCATATTTCGTTTTTGATGTCTGACCGGGGATACGAACCCTAGCCTTTCGTCATATAAGCCAACACACTACCCACTAGACTAACGGCGACTACAAGTAGTTGCAAATGACACATAAAACTGTAGTCAAAGCTTTTTTTTCACTTCTAGCCCGCTGGTGCTTATAATATCTCACAAAATGAAAAATATTGGAAATACTTTGTAGCTTCATTTATTCACTCATAATCCTGCATTTATGCTTAAAAAGAGATTCCAATAATGCGCTGAATACTACATACATGAACATGTTGCTCTGAATGTAATTCCATCTCGTTTAATACCTTTTGGGTGAAGGCATTAGCTTAGAATAGCATGCAATGGACTTGTATGCCAATGCATGATGATATTCTATTTTGAAACATTTTTACGGGATTAATTACTGTTTGCTGATGTAAAATTTCTTTTTAAATGCAGGTTATCGCAATGCCCGAAAACCAAATTATTTTTTTTTTTCATAAGAAACGAAACAAAAGCGTGTTCATATTAAAAATAAAAAAAAGTACAAAAATACAGAAAAAATAAAAGAAAATAAAAAAAATGCAATGATGACTAGCAACAGAAAAACTCTCTGACTTGAATAAAATGGAAATTATATGCTTGAATAACAATAATCACAAAACATGACTAAAGATGGAGCAATAGCACTAACAGTAGCAGTAGCAGTAGCAGCCAACGAAAGGGTTGTAGGTTCCAAGCAAACAACGAGTTGGTGGTCGGTGGAGAAGCAGCCAACCAACCATCAACTGAATATAATGATGGGGCACTGTGTTACAGGAAAACATAAGGAAATGCAGAAAAGTCTCTGATAGCGTTTTTCACTGTTTTCTCCTTCTTGTTTCTACCCATTTTTATATTGTTCACCATGTCCATGATCCTTCTTCTTCGTATATTTTATGGTTAAAAACAAATTTAAAAGAAGAACAACAACAAGAAACAGAAACAAAGAAAAAAATACTGAATTTCGTGTAAAACCCCTACAGCCCTATGGATGGATTTTTGTTATTTAAGGAAACAGAAAAAGAAAAAAAACTAGAAGAAAAAGAGGAATCCACAATGAGTTGAAATAAATTGTACTTGCATTGTTATTGTTGTTGTTGTTGTTGTGGTAGTAATTGTTGTAGTATTGTAGTGTACTGAAAGCAAATTAGTTTCTACTTTCAACAAATACACACTCCAAGCCATTTAATTAGAAGCGAGAGTCGATATTATCTTTTGAAGTCTACATATACGACCTAAATCAGGAAGTTTTATGGCTCTGCATCATAGGCCATCACGGTCAATTAAAAATCGAATTTAACAGTTCGGAAATAAAATTAAATTTACAGGCAATTATTTAGAATTCAAAGATTATTGAAGGCCTTAAAGCGGAATTACCTGTTATTCGAATAAATTCCAATTGATTGAGATCTTATCAGGTATCCAATAGATTTATTTGGATCACGACTAACGTATGTGTTTACTAAATACATACTTACATACATACTTACAGACATTGTTGCCAATTACAATGCTTTAGTCGAACCAACTGGCTTAACACATCATTCATGTTATGCGTGTTCCGTGTCTCCATATGAAGCTTTTTCATAACAATTAGTTAAACTCAGAGCTTCTGCTTATTCCCTTTTTCCAGATATCAAGCAGAGCTGAGGTTTAAATTCGGCGTTTTCATGTAACATGCCGACATACCCGCTAGATTACTGCGACTACAAATTGCTACTGGCCCGGGAATGTTTTGTGAATATTTTTGAAAATATTTTTTTTTGTTAAGCTGGTAATTGGTCTACTGTACCGTGCGATAAGGCTGCCAACTGCTCAGGAGAAAATTTCTTGGTATGTTATACAGCATATGTATAGTGGTGAGGAATTTTGTTTTTTCTCAAGCCGAAGAAGCTGCTCCATCTTCCGATAATGTTTGCTGAAAATGCTAATCGCTCTGACGCTGTCATTTGGAGGAGGATGTGTAGCCTCTTAATTTCTAGAATTTCCAATCTGCAAACACAACAATACACATTCCGTATGCATAGCATAATAACTCTTTCGACTTATAAGAGGGTTTATCATTACGTTTGCATTTAAAATTCAATTTTATTTTCTTCGAATAAAATAGAAGAGAAGAGAGAAGCCTCCTTAGCAATGAATAACAAATAAAATCAATTAATTGTTATTCGTTTACAAATTGAATTGAAGTAATACCTTCAAGTATCTGTTGTAATATAGGATAAGAACCCCATACACATACTATTTATTATTCACAAACGTAAGTGTACTATAATATACTCGTGTTTTCCTTTATATTTGCATAACTTACATCTACATACATACATACATGTATGTATGTACATATGATCTTTGCTCATTAAAATTTTACCAACCAACCAACCAAAGAGGTAGGTACTTGTCTATATTTAGGTCGAGTATTTGATTTGTGCTATTTCCCCATATTTGTATGTTGTTGTTCCTTGATTTCTTATATTGCTGTTGCCTGCCTGCCTACTGCAGAGCTTCAACTATTGCTGATGAGCAGGGGTAAAAAAAAAAAAAAACAAAAGAAAAAGAAAGAAAATGGAAAACGTAAAGATTGGTATGATAATTACCATAAAACAATTGTCTCTATATATGGAGTATTTCAATCATTCCACACATCATTTAAGTTTTGAATACCACACATAATTGACAAATTTGCCAAGCGTTGTATTTCTACCGTCCTCCCTTCTCTTCCTCTCTCTTTCTCTTATCTTTTATTTCGCTTTCAGGCATTCTTTTCCATTCCGCTCTCTGATTACCTTTGTACATACATATTTATTGTATACGATATTTGAATTATTTGGGGTATGCATTGATGGTAGTTTATTATAATGTGATAGCATACCTTGACTACATGTTCATATGTATGTACACAGATATTTCAAGTTAACAAGGATTAACGTTGAAATTCCAACCAACCTACTACATACAGACATATGCAGCTGTTCATTCATACAACCACCCATCTAGCTTTACATTCATCCATCCATCCATCCATCCATACATCCATCTATCCATCCGTCTATGGTATTCACTCTTTTGTTTGTATTTATATGCTCATAATACATATTGTTGTAATTCATCATAAGCCAATTTATAAATTTATTATTCACATTTATTAGGCAGTTGCTAAACCTTAACGAGGGTTAATTGATAAGTTATTTATAAAAGCATTTGAATATTTTTAAAAAAGTCTATCTTTTTATCATTGTTGCTTAATAAAGTTGTTGGGTTTTAAACTTTCCTCTTAAAAAAAAAATTAAATGGTAGTACATCAGAAAGCAGAAAAAATATTTCTAGCCATCTTAAGCCATAAATATCCTATCTAATATCGTTTCTAATACGAATAATACGAATGCAGTTGGCATCCTGACACTTTACAATCCACTCACGTAGATTTCGGCTTGATGATAATGAAAATTAATTTTACAAATTCTTTTGCTGTCTTTTCGAGTGATGATACTTTACTAATACCACTACTACTATTACTACTACTACTGCTGTTGATGCTGTTGTTGATGATAATATTGTTGATAAATTTTCCTTCTTTCTCTTTCTTTTTTTTGCGCATTTAACCGTGGAAATTCTTACAACAATTTGCTGTTTCACATGTGCATTCCTGAAGTACAGCAAGAAAAAAAAAGCGATTTTTTTCTCTTTCAAACATTTTCTACATACTTACGTATGGCTGTCTAAACATGTTACATACATATATGCATATGAGTGAATGTATCTACACATATGTAGGTATGTGTGTATGGTTGTACAAATAAGATTTTTGTTGTCATATAGATTTAACGTTATCTTATATTATTGTAAGCCTTGGCTTTTTTTTTTTTTTGACATGACAGAAATAAAACAAACGAAAATCAACAAAAAAACAAAGGCAAACATAACCAAAATCCTTAGAATGTAAAACTTGTTCTCAAAAAATAAAAAAAAAAAAACGAACGAACATGAAAACGAAAATGAAAATGAAAAAAAGAAAATCTATTTTACTATTCAATAATCCACTCTTTTGTTGTTGCTGCTTTTATTTTAAGTCACTCTTCATGTTGTAGTTGTAGTTGAATTTTGTTGTTGCTTTTGCCTCTTTGTTATTTTAGTTCTTTTCATCTCAGTTTGTTGTTGCTATTCTTGATTTGGTTTCTTTACTTGTATCTCTCACAGGAGATTTCACTTCATGACGGGTTACTATTCGTATACCGTATATATCGTAAGCATGCATAGTACAACAACAATCACAACAGCAGCAGCAACAACAGCAAGAAAATGTACAAACAACAAAAACAATAAGTATCAACAACAAAAGGTCAAAGTTATATTATATTCAAACAAGTTCTAATAGAAGAATAAAACTCTTTCATACAAATTTAACAAAATACTCTTACACACACTATACACACAAATGTACAGTGGTGGTGAAATAAATAAGGACATGTTATAGAAATCTTACATATGAGAGTGATAAGATTGAATAAATTCAAATTGCAAATTAATTTCTTTGAATATTTTTTATTTTTGATTGATTTATTACATCTAGGTGGCAACCATTTGAATGTAGAGAAATTCTTTCCTTTCATTTTCGAATAATAGCGCCCAGTTCTGCAGTGCATTGTATTGGATCTAACTAAATAGATTAAGCAAGGGTAGAAAAAGGGAGTAGTGTTTATGGGTGTTAGATTTAAAGTGACAGGAAAAAATTCTGCGGGTGAAATGTTCTGCATACGTGCGTTCCACTGGCCAATCGACTACAAACGCATGTGCTCTGCGTGAATGGCATGTACTGCGTATGAATATGTTGATTTTCGAGAACAAGTCGCCTTATCTCGCTGGAGCAAAATTAGTTACAGTATCGATAGAAACATATTTCACCTTGTGACTGTGCAGCAATGAATCAATATAGTTGGATACCCTACCGTCATTAATAATAATCTTTGACCTTTCCTGTAAGTGGCCGAGAAGCTTGAAAATGTACTTTGAAGCACTGACCCATACATGAGAGTTTTATTCCATTCTCGGTCGGATACAAGTGGTATAAGCAGTAAGGAAACCGAATCAGCTGAATTTTTCTTTTGAGCCTTGAAAAGTATGTTGATGCCAGTTAACATCACATTGAATTTTCATGACCAGAACATCTAGAGCTTCTGACTCCTTAATATTTACATCACTCATACAGATGACATAACATCAGTAAACATCATTGGATCTTTCGTGTATTAAATTGTTAACAATTATTGGTTTTATAACAGCATTTGACAGGGTCATCAAGCATTTTTTGTGGATAACACAGGAGAGATGTAGAATGACACCAAAATTCTTCAATTATTCTAGTATCATGTACGGTGTCATGAACTGCAAATTATCAACTCCCTTTGAGGTTAACTCTGATGTAGGCTTCTAAATTATACCAAATGTGGCTTCGTAAACTTCAAAAACCCCTTACACAGTTAGTTGAACTTGATCAAAATATAACTTTACTCCAGGCTTACTACCAGTTCTCGTCAATATTCTTATGCAACCTTTTAATCTCCTTATAGCTTTCCATTTCCATTCTCCATATAGCTGCCATTTTTTGCATCTCAACTGCTTGTCAGTTTACTGTTCTCTGTTCAACAATTTCGTGTCATGGTATTTTGTTTTGCTACAGTTTCTGAGTTTCTGTGTTCTTTGCCTTACGTGGATGTGAATGTTTTTCATTTTTTTTTTTTTTTGGAGGAGGGGGTACCACATTTACTTTTACCAAAATATCCCATTTACTTTTACCAAAATATTATCGATCGAATATGAATCTGTTTTGTTGTTGTTCCTTTGATTCAAATAGTTTTTTTTTTTTGGTTTTTTTTTTTTGTGATAAAGTTCAAATATGCCACCTTGAATTATTTAATGTGACCTTAAAAGGGATGAGTGTATGAGTAAATGAACAGAAAAGCATAGAGAAAGAAAGAAAATCTGAATTTTAAAACTAAACAAAAGACAAATAACCAAACGACAGTAGAGAAAAAAAACGGAAAGAAAAATCCTAAAGAGATTGACAGTTTAGAGAAATTCGTTTTAAATAAAATTTTATTTTCTCAAGAAAGAAAACTAAAAAAAAAATGGATGACAAACACACAACACACACACACAAAATGCTGTTTAAAGGTATAAAAAGAGTGGAAAAAGGAGAAAAGAAAAAAATGCTAAAATGGTTGAATAAATTTGAATTTAATTGTGTGTGTTGTTTAACGTTTAAGGATGCTTAACTACAATGCAATTCCATTAAAATATTTTAAAATTTTTTTGTTTTATTATTTTGTTGTTGTTGTATTTTTGGGACAAATTAAGCTCATTATAGTCGTCAAGGTATATAGCTAAAGGGCCATCAATTTGCATAAAAATCGAAAAGTACGGAAATAAATATTTAAATTGCCAAGAGAATTACAAAAATGTTGCCTTATGAAAAACAAAAAAAAAAAAATTTATTAACTTAATAATTGGGTATCTATTTAACAATATGATAAACAGAAATAATAATTTTCACTTTCGTTTCATATTAATTTAATTTCAATTAAATTTCTCCATAAAATACCTTTTCAGCACTGTTTGGTTCATCATCAATTCTAAAATAATAGTTTGTGCTTGAACGGCCAACGCTAGGCATAAATATAATGTCTCAAGTGGTAATTACTTATCTTTGTGGAATGAGGGTAATTTAAAATACTTCGGTCTAAGCGTATTCAATACCCTTTGAGCTTTTTTAAATATGTTTCTCGATATATTTTCTAATTTCGTTGTGGCAAGTGGCTCGTTAAGTACCTTGTGAGTGTTCGAAGATAAACAAATCTGAAAGAAACTGTTTCCGCATCAGAGGTAATTGTTGAATGTCAAAAGATCAGGCTATTCTCCATAAAGTATAGAATGATTGAAGAAACGAATCTAGTGAACTAAATAGCCATGGCGCCAAGGATTCTAAAACAGATTTCTTTTTTTGATCGTTTACTTGCGTTTTTTGGTCGATAACTTGCATATTTTTGGTTGTTGTCATAATTTTTTAGTCGATAACTTAAATTTTTTTGATCAATGATTTGCATTTATTCGTCGATTACTTGCATTTATTGGTCGATTACTTGCAATTTTCATGTCGATGTCTTACATTTTTTGGTCGAAAATTGAGCCGTTTTAACAAAGTGCAGATCCGGAATTGTTAAATACCTCACAGTGTAAGAGTTAAGAAATTTTATACATTCCTTGTGAGCGTCTTTACATAATTATGGTAATAGTAATATGTGTTAGAGGCAGATATAAAGTTAAAATTACGAAAAATGTAAAGATTTTTGTAATTGTGCGTTTCTTTCTTCAGACAAAATATCTCATGCGCCATATTTCTTTTTGTTAACTCTTATCCTATAAAAGTTTCAGAGCCTAACATATCATTTGATGGATATTTTGTTGCATAAAGTAATATATTGTTTAACAAATACTTGCTTTAATAATCAAAATAAAATTGTGCAATTTTATCGAAACACTACACCCTACGTTTAAAATATTGATAAACAAAAATAATTGTATTGTTTGACCTCAAGCGACTTGTGTAAGATAATTATTTACCGCCTACGCTATTCCGATTATTCTATCAGTGTGCAGTGTGTATCCTGTGGGAAAACAATCAAATTTATTCAACAGAAAATAAAAAAATTAAAAAAAAAAAGAAAATTAAATGCTTTCCATAGAACAAAAATTATACGGGAAGAACAACTGGCCAATCATAATGAGCAAAAAATAAAAACATTTTATAACGAATAAAAATATTTGCCTGCATAAATTCTAGAGAGGAAAAATTAAACTCAACATAACAAATTGACTTTTAAGAGAAAGTTCCGGGTAAAAGTAAATATTTTCATTAATAATTATAAAAAATAATGAATATTCTATTAAAATTTACACACAAAGATGGACAAAAAGTTCCTTTTTTAATGGGATTTAATGTTTTGTACAGGATGTAGCATTCTGTTCCTCGTTTTTGTCATCTTTTGTGGGAGTGTGGATGTTGTCCTTAAAAATATTCATTAAAACCTTTATTAAGATTTTAGGGTTGTTAGAAGAAGTTTAAGTTATAAAAATCATAAAAGGAGTGTATTTTCCTCAGTTAGGTAAGTGATCTAAAAGTTCTGGAGCAAGTCACTCTTATTTCAAATCTTTTGTCGCATATTGAGAAGCTATTTTAAGATTTTAATCAAAATAATGTGCCAAGTTGTCCGAGCAACGTATCCTATTATACTTTCCGAGAGTTTCCAGTGAATATAAAGAGTGTGTTAGTGGTTTGAAATATCACAGACTTTCAAACATTTTCAATTCATTTTTAATTTCTATTTCCTTAAAATAATTTTCTTCTTGTTTTACATAGAAAATGTATAAAAATGTGTTCGTTTTACCTTAAAGCATATCAAAACAAATCTAATATTTAAGTTGCTACAAAATGCGATTGCGTTTCTTAAGAAAATCGTGTTAAACAAATAATGTTTTCTGTTGTTTATAAAGCTTACACTGCACAATAAAAAATAAATATACATACATACAGTGTCGGATAAAATAAAGTTTCAACATTTAATTTGTAATATGATGCAATCACGGGTTCTCTCTTAAGACATTGTGCGATCTAATGAATGGAAATGCTTTGTTAGAAGAGAATTTCGTATTTTTCAGTAACAGATCCTTTTATTTCGCTTGATATACGAGCCTCATTGCAACGGTGTTCTAATTAATCAATAAAGTTTGATATCCTATTGCCATTAATGATTACCTTTACCCTCTGCTGTACGTGATCAAGAAGACACAAAATATATTTTAATTGGTAGAATCTAAAGCTGGATTCACCCATGGTTTCGGAACAAAATGTTTGTTCCTAAGCAATTTCAATTTTTTGTGAGTTAGTTCTGAAACGATTCACTCACTTCGAACAATTGTTTTGGAAAAACAAGGCTACTATATTAAATATGTATGTAAACGACGTATTAGTTTTACTATTTTATCAATTTTCTATCAAATTTGCTTATAAAATTGAAGTATCTGGCAGCACTGTTCAATTGTTTCGGAACAAAAATTAAAATTAAACCAATTCATGCTGAAATTGTTCCGAACAAAATTTACTCTCTTCCTCTCTCTCTCTCTCTCTCTCTCTCTCTCTCTCTCAAAAAGAGAAATGTCAATCTCCATATAAAAACAAACAAAAATTTTGTTCCGAAACCATGGGCGAATCCAGCTTAATAGTAAGTTTTTTTTTAACGAAATTCTTAGAGTGTATAGTCGCACTTTATTTTGCCTGACAGTGTTCGACATGTACAGTGAGCGTCAAAAGAAACTGTACGTTAGAAAAAAAAATACATTAATAAATAACCGTTATTTTTGTTTAAAAATTGTTTTATTGCCAGTTTTTAAAATTGGAAAAAAAAGAAAAAAAAATTACAAAAAATTACAAAAAATTTCGAAATATTGTCAAATGTTTTTCGGACCCTCTCCTTAAATGGTAATAGTTGAATTTGATGATTGTTAGAATTTTATCCATAGTGTACAGTTTTTTTTGTTGCTCACTGTAAGTGTGTATGTATTTACTATATAAATTGCAATGCATTAGAAATGTGCAATAAAAATTATTTCTTTTTCTATTATTTACCTGAATAAATGGAATAGTTTTTATAAACATTTTAAATGTTTATTTTTTATAATTATCAACGGCTGGAAGGCAATTAAAATAAAGCGAAACTCAAATAGATTTAAAAAAAAACAATTTTTTTTTTTCAATTCATTATGGTGGTAAATAACGCGGAATTTCTTTTTGTATTTAAAGAATTAATAGACCGCAGTAGAGACTATCTTTTACAAAGACTTTATTGACAAGAAAATTGTCAAGTAATGTTAAGCCTATCAGACTGTATGAATGAATGATGTATTCACCAAGGCTCCTCTACCGATCAGATATTGGATAAATTGACGACAACACAATTTAGTAGCGCCTATACGATAATCGCTTTTGAACCTTTTATAGATAGAACGGTTATGTATTCCAAATTAATTTAATTTAACGCTGGAAATTGTTTTTTTTTTTCATAGCAAATTGTGGTGTGACTTTGGCGTCTAGTCATCAAAAAGTCAATTTGATTTGAAGGCGAGTAAGTCTAAAAATTTATGCAAAATTCTTGAATTGTGTTATCTCAGTGATAAGTTATGAAGGAATAGAGGCTACAGACTCGACATGTTCATGTTAATTAAGTTGAAAGCTTCCTACATGAGGTTTTGTTTTATTATTGCTCCGAGTTGTACCAGTTATTTCGTTTGTATCTTTAATTTAATCAAAGTAATCTGTCATGCCATGCGTTAATAGGGTTTTTGCCTTTACTTATCGTATACTTTTAATCTTTTTTCAATCTTTTTAAAAAAGTTTTTTAAAAACGAATCCTAATTCTGTTTCGTTTTTTTCATTTTGAATTTCTATCGGGACCCCTTTGTAATGATTTTGCTTCTAACGCTTTGCAATGTCTACCTCCTACCATTTTCGGGTAATTATAACAAAATGTTGCCAGGAAAATATCATAAATTTTATATTTTAATTAAAGGACCGTAACAATGGGCGATAATTATAAAAATAAACGCCTTTTTGGAAATTTCTTTCTTTTTTTTTGGTTTTTGGTTTTTCTCTCTCTCCCTCTCTATTCTTGAAAAATATTTTATTTCGCATAATTATGTATTGTGTGTGTGTGTGTGTGTTGTCGTTGCTGTTTTCTTTTATCCGGAATATAAATTGGCAAATAAAATTAAGAGCGGATATACAATAAATTTATGTCTCTTGACTGGACTAGAAACTACGAGTAAATGTGACAGTAATCAACGTAAATTTTAAAATCTTCATCTTTACTCTCTCATCCTTTTATTTATTTTTTTTCTTTCTTACTTCATCAACGTTTTCTTCATTTCTTATTTATTGTATGGGATTATTTTGCCTGTAATTTATATCCCTTCGTTTCCTTCCTTTTTGAACAGTTTTCCTCCAGTGTTCCTCCATAATCATCTTGATGTACGTACGCTAAGGCTTGGGTTATTTTTAAACGTTCAAGCTATTTAAGTCAAGTGTCAGAATAAAATTCTTATACAACAACAACAACAACAACAACAACAACAGCAATAGCAATGGCATAACGAATGCCAGTCACACTAGCAGTAACAATAACAACAACAACAACTAAAACAACATCAAATATAAATACCCTAATCCCATGTCACAAAGTTTTATTGTAGCCTATTTAACTTTAGCGATTAAAAAAAAAAAGAAAGACAGAGAGAGAGAGAGAGAGAGAAAAAAAAATGAATTAAAACGAAACAACACAGTGTAACGATAAAATAAAACAGTTGGGAATAAGTTACAGTCGGTCGAAACGTTTAAATGAATACCCTTTGCTATATCACTGTTATTTTAGGCATTTAGTCTGCGAGATATAACGGAAATCGAATGATTAATTCTACCTTAAGAATTAAGGTTTCAGTTACGATCAAATATGTACACTTCACGGCATCCTGATTTTGGCAAAGAGATTTAAAGGCATACAAGATCTTTTAAGGTCATTTTTGTTTCAATGAAGCACATGACGACTTCATATCTAGCTCCTATGATAGCTTTTGCTTCTGCAAAAGTTGCAAAATCTCATTTTTCTTAGTGCGGCTTGCAAGAGCCTAGGTAAAATTACTCTGCTTAATACATAGTACAGGAAAGTCTTGAATTGAGAGATGAACATTATAGCTGCGTCCTAATACAACCTTACAACCTTTCAGTCAGGATTACGACCTAGCTTTTGCACCACTTATGTTGTGTGTGCTAATTTTATACATGAGTGGCAGGACCTACAGTTTAAAATCGACTCTGAACGACAGGTTTTTGGAGAAACTTTTCATGGCAATTTTATTTATTCTCAGAGTTTGTGTCAGAAATCTGATGAGAGCAAGTCGCCGAAGAAATATATTTTTCATATTTTCATTTTTATGTCTAACCTGGGCTTTGAACCGCGCTCTTACGTCTAATAAATCTAGACGACAGCCTAATACAAACTGCGTAAATTAGACAATACTCTATACATTCTATAGAATAGCATACCCCTCTGTCCATGTGTTCAATTTTAAGAAAGTCTTCTACCCCAGAATTCTTATTTCTTTTGTAGTGGCAACACCAGACACACATTTAATTTCAACGTTCCTGTAAAACAATCAATTGCTCTCCAAGGTGCTGGATAATATTGTGAGTCGACTTTATTTAGAAGATCTGGAAGGTAAAACCAGAATTAGCAGAACGTTCATGCAATGTAATAATGGAATGTATGTTCATTTATAGCATAATGCTTTCCGAAAATATATTACGGTTCGGTAATCGTTCCTTATTGTCTGTCGTATGCTTGAAACGAATGTTCTGTGAACGTTCGGCTAATTTTAGCTTATAATGGTAATGGTCTATAATGAAAGATTTTAAATTGCTTTTAATGACACTCTAATTGTCACATTGCTGAAGTATTAAGAAACTCTGATTTTATTTGGGAACAACTGACGCAAACTCAATAAATTCTGTGAAAAGTATTTAGTACAACGAGATTATTGGGTTTTAAACGCATTTGAGTATGTATTTTATTTTAATCCACTTAGAAATTCATTTCAAAATAATTACACAAAATGATTTGGAAATTAATTTTGTTTCTGGTTTTTCCTTTTCCTTTTAATGCTTTTTCATAGAGGAAGTTTATTTGAAAGATTAAATTCAATAAAATTTTGAAGTATTAAAGCAATTTGTTAAAGAACATGTGCACAGAGTTTGCAATTAAATTTAAAGAAATTAAATTCAGTTTTATGGAATTGTTATTTCTGAAATGTAATTTAAATTTATTTTGTTCTGCATTTACACTTGATTTTGAAAGTTTTATATGCCTGCCTTGTTTGTGTCGTCATATTTACAACCTTAAGGCTTTAAACTTTTTATGTCATGACTTTACGTGTTGCCTGTACGTACTCCTTTCGTGACATTCAAAGCGTATTTATTTGAATATCTTCAAAGGGAATGTTTTATTTGTAAAATATCCTTCCTACAGCCTGACTTTTTTTCTATTTTTTTTGTTTGTTTGTTTTTTTTTTTTTGTTTTCTTCTTCTGCCATGAGATATTAATTAACCAGGTGAAGTTGCATGACAAACATTAAGTGAGGAGTCCTGTGACAAATCCTTAAATAACTCTCTGTTAGGAGTTCTTGAAAATTGAAAAACATTAAAACGAAGATGAAAGACATTTGTTTTTTGGAAGCCATTTTATTTATTTTCTCCTTTCCGTTTCCTTTCTTATGTAATTAACGATGAAAGAAATTTAAAATTAATTTCATAAATTTATATTCCCTTTAAATTGCACAGTGTGTGTGTACGTAAATTAATATTGAAATTAAAACAAATGCTACTTCTGTTGCATCAAAGGCAAAGGAAGCTTCTGTAAGAAGTGCGGTTTTTTTTTGCAAAGTTTGCAAATACTTGATGAGCTACAAATAAATTCTATTACTGAAGCTGAATAAAAAACAAAGGAGGCTTTTGAAAATAAATTTCTTCTGCCTCTTCTAATTACTGGATTGGTTATAGCATTGTTTGCTTGTCAAAGTAAAATGTAAGTAAAAGTGCTGTTATAGTGCGACGCACAAGTGATGAGTCGCTTAGTAATTCCTTTACTATCTTACCCTGACCTAAGAACGTTGCTGGATAATGTCATTTTTATTTCTCAATTTTCCAAATCATTTTTTGCTTATTGATCTGCCCTCGTAGCATGTCAAATTCTTTTGTTGTTTTTATTTTTTATTCTTCTTTAGCATCCCATTTGTAAGTGTTTTGTTTTTTTTTTTTTGTTTTCTTGTGTTTTTTTTTTTCAACCCAGTTAATCTAAATAATGGCAAAAGAATATCTGGCGGCACTTGTGAAGCTAACGGATGAACTCCAATTATTATGCGTATGGAAATTTATCTACACACGGTGGCAATAACCAACTACTCCAACCTCCAACAGACAGCACATTCCAATTTCTCTTTAAAGTTATTTGTTGTTGTTAATGTCGTTGATAAATCATACCAGAGAAATTTTACTCATTCTTCATTCTTCATTTGCAATCTCATCTTTATTATCTTATGTGCTCGTCCTCGTCCTTATGCCGGTTTCGTGCTATGTGCTGATGTGTCCTCTACTTGATCGCATGTGTGTATGACTGTTGTTTGCCGTTGTTGTTGTTGTTGTTACATTTTCCTTTTGACACATTCCCTTTGATGTTTCAAGTGGCAAACGAGAATATCCCAGCAAATAGCAAAGGAACTGCTATTGTCGGAAAGTACAAAAACAAAACAAGAAGAAAGACAGATAGAGAGAGAGAGACAGAGAGAGAGAGAAAAATATTTTAAAACATGAAATGCGAAAGCAAAAATAACCTCAAAATACTTGTATTCGTTTTTGTATTCGGATTTGTATTTGTATATGAATAAAGTCAGCAGCTCATTGTCATGTCACATTCTCTCTCTTCTCTACTGTTGCCATTCGAAATCTAAAAAATTTAAAGGGAAAGCAAAATCAAAAGGATCCTTAGACAAAAAAAAACCCTCTTTATTTCGATAATAAACTCTGTGAGCTTTTTTTTTTGTTGTATTTGTTTTTTAACTGAATTGAGACACAAAAAATTAAAAAAAAAAACACAAAAAACATGATATAATAATGGAGGGCATACATACAAAGCGATGATTGACGTCAGTCATGCTTGAAGGTCCTTTTTTCCTTTTGTTCTTCGCTTGCACTATGATTTGTAAAGGAATTTATGAGAAATTATATTCTAATTCGATTATAAATTAGTTTGGTTATACAGATTGTCTGTATGGACATATCTAGTCAAGTTTATAGCTTAAAATTCTGTCAGTCAATGATTTGATTTCACTTGAGACTATCTTTGCTAAGGCATGTCAATAGAACTACAATGTTTAGCAGAGGATTGTGTTTAAAAACTGAATTGTTTCTGAAGTGATTTGGGTAATCCTTTACGAGAAATATGAGAACTCCTTATTGCTTCCATTAGAACATATTTTTTTTGTGGTGTCAATAGAATAATGAAATCATCTTCTGACGATGCACTGTGCTCACAATTATCGTTACTAATCCCTACTGCAAGGTGATAAAATATTTTGAAGATTCAGATTCGTTGAAATTCATTTCAATCTAAACGTTCTTGAACACTAGCACTGATGTACACGCCCTGATGGTATTACAAACTTTCGTGTTTGCAAACTTGACCTGATGAATATGAACAATTTTTGATATTTGGCTGGATAGTCTACTAACAAAACACTCTTTCTCCGAATATTTCTTTGGTCATCTCATACATTTACCATCATAGAATTATTTGTGGTGTCAAGCTAACAAACAAATGTATTTCAGTTCTTCTGTTTTTCTTGTTTTCTTATGATATTTTTGTGGCAATTTGGCTGGATAGTCTACTAACAAAACACTCTTTCTCCGAATATTTCTTTGGTCATCTCTACATTTACCATCATAGAATTATTTGTGGTGTCAAGCTAACAAACATGTATTTCAGTTCTTCTGTTTTTCTTGTTTTCTTATGATATTTTTGTGGCAACACATGTTGTGTACTGGATTGTTTAATTGTGATAGTTGTCTCAAAAGTTTTCATTTCAGACTTTTTTTGTTTGTTTTTCTTTTTTTTTGTTCAAATACTTAGTGTTGTTATTATTCTTGCTGTTGCTGTTGAACACTTTAATTCAGTAGCACTGTGGTTGGGTGGTGGCTGGCTTTATTCGTGCTGCCACTTCCTTCCGTCACTCATTAACACTGCAGCTTAACATGCCACATTCTCTATTTACTCGTATTTACCTTTTTTGTTTTTGTTATTGTTGTTGGTTTTCTTGCAAAAAATAATTGTTTTTAGTTGTGGACGATTGCATTCATTTGTTATAAAAAATTTAAAAGAGTAAATTCTTTAAACAGTGAAATTTAAAAGAGTAAAATCTTTAGTTAGGTGTGAAGATATGTTTAAATTAAATCTAAAAAAGGATAAAATTCGGAAAAATATCACTGCCGGATTATACTCGCTTAATTTTTTTTGATCATTTATTTGTTATTTATCTTCGTTATTATCTTAGGTCTATCTTTGTTATTTATCTTAGGTCTGATAGGTTGGTATAACTGACCAATTACGTTCAGATTCACTTCGGCATGCTAGTTTGTCACGTCTGATAACATTTCTCATCTATTTTTACATCTGCCACAGATTTCTCTAGCGCTCTCTAAGCCTCCTCCAATGGCTTTTGATCATGATCGTTGTCATATAACCTTAAGGAACACTTTCAGAGCCAGTTGCTTTAACATTTTATTGGGAATAAGAAAAGATGGAGAGCATTTAATAAAGGAAATTGCTTACGATTATCGCCTATTTTCAAGTAAAAAACTTGTTTCTATCGTTTGACGCAAGTGTAAATGAAAGCATTCCTTTGAATTATGGTAACATATTTTTGGTTTCTAGTATTGCTAGAAAATAAGACAAACTGCTGGCAGATTTATACCACGTTTCTCCATTCTATTATTAATTTTTATTTGTTTTTTTTTATTTTTTTTTTTAAAATACTTTGGCGGCAAAGTTGTTTATTGCAATTGTTTTCAGATGTTTTTTGAAAATCATTTAAAATACTGTCTCGAAAGCAAAAACACATTAAAGCGGAATGGAAACAATAAGGAGAAGCTATAAACCTCTTTATGTGAAACAAATTTCCCAGTCAAATCCACTTGAATGTTATTTTACTTTTCTCTGCTCTTGCTTTTGTTTT
>QOCX01003020.1:7852-19154 GCA_005959815.1 Sarcophaga bullata
TGAGTCTGTAGGTCCCACCAGTCATGTATAAAATTAACACATAGAACATGAGTGATATCAGAAGCCAGGTCCCAATCCTAACTGAAGGGTTGTAAATATCAATTATGTATGTAGATCTAGATCTTTGTTCGAAGGTATGCGATATCATCAACACGAAAAGATCATGAGCTAAAAATTTGCTTTGGTGGATTGCAAAGGGTGACATAAATTGTTGTTCGATTTTCGTTAGGATATTCTAACACAGGATACGTCTAACATTTCCAATGGTGCCAGGTTAACTGCATAGGAAATTAATTACTGGCCTGCATAAGAACTCGATTTAGTTCTTTGAATTGGAAGGTATACATACTGTACGGCTGCCACGCCTTACGGTCTGTTAGAAATAATCTATTAACAGTACATATTGATATTGAAAAAGAAAGCAGCACACCCTCTTCTAATTTTGCATCGAAAAACTTTTTACTTCTTTATTTTGTAGATTTTAAAATAAATTTCTCATCTGTTGCCGTCATCAAAGTAAAAAATTGGTGGGGAAAATTTTTAAATATAATTAATCGTATATATATAATATGTGGAATTGTAAAAATGGTTAAAATACGAAATTTTTTTATTACAAACATCTTCTCTTTGTCGGGACATAAACAAAATTTTTTTCTTTTTTTTATTTCTTATCATTTCGGTTTTATTAATTGAATTTTGTATTGGAACTAGCAACTAACTGTTCCATTTATGATTATGTTTCTGATGAATTTTAATTACGAAGCCACAAATTAACTTGGTATAACTGTTTATTATTCCTTAAGACCTTTAACATTTAAGTGAGGAAACAAAAAAAATGCCGACGGAAGGTATGGGTAGATAATAAAGGTTTCGTCTTCTTAAGGTCTTTTGTTTCATTAATTCATTTCTCTTATTCCTTTAAAAAAGAAGCAAAGAAGTATACAAACAAGTTGGTGAGGTGAAAAGAATTATTTTTAATAAAATTAATAAAAAAACACAAATGTAGTTTAACATGAAATTTTTGGAGTAAAATTTATGATGTAATAACAACAACAATGCTAATTATTATGCCATAATATTTTGATTGTGTCTTTATGAAGACTCGATTTTTCTACCACCAATCGAATGATATTTACCATTGACTTTAAAATGCTAAAAGAAGAGATCGTAAACAGAAATAAAATTAAACAAAAAAAAAAAAAATAATACAATTATTAATGAAATTCCAAGTTTAATAAGCGCCAAAAATTCAGTACCGAGTTGAAGCAAATTGAAGCTTCAGCTGGAAAAGAAATGCTTTTTACTTACTCTCTTTAATATTGTGCTCTTGAGGCGAGCTGCATGGCAAAAAAATAAAAGCCAAAACCAAAACCAAAAGTAATTCAAAGTAAAATAAATAAAAATAAAGAAAGAGAAAAAATTATTTGCTTTCTTTTTACATTTAAAAAAATTGTCTTTCGTTTGTCTTTACAAGGTTCATTGCAGTACGCGACCATACGCAATCGGTCCGTATTTGACGGGCTTTAAAACTTTTTTATTTCTTTAACTATTATTTTTTAACAATAAATAAATAAATAAATAAAATAATCAAACGAAATGGTGTAATAAATGCTAACAAAAGAAGAAAAAAAAATTCAAAAGCTTAAGAAGTGTTAAGAAAAAAATTTTTTCTTTTTTAAAGAAAAAATAATAAAAGAACGAAATAAAATAAATTTAATTGGAGAAATTGTTAAAGTTTATATCGAAATCATTAAAATTAACAACTTGAATAACAATTATAGTAAACGGTAGTTTAATAGCATTAAATAAAGTAAAAAAATAAAACTAAAAGCAGTAAAACTATAAAACGTTTAAACAATTACAGAAATTGTTGTAGAAAAAATTATGGTTTTCTAGCTAAAAAAAAAAGCTGTAAACGAAGGGATTTATAACATTTTTTTTTTTTGTAAATCAAAATAAAGGTAAATTGCTTAATAAAAAATAAATAGAACAAGAACAAGGCATCAATTAACTTATTTAATTACCAGTTTGTTACTTAAGTCTTTAAAACTATTATTAAACATAGGCGAAGATCTTGTGTTGTAATATGAATTTCAAGTTTATTGCTTAAGTCTTTTGTTTTATGGTTGAAAATACATATGTATAATGCATAAGTTTGTTTCTTAAAATCTTTTGTTTTATTATCAATTATCAAACACATTAATGACCTTCAGTTTATTTTCATTTACTTTCTTAACTAAATAACACGATATTTAGTATTTTAAAGCGATTGTTTATCATTGAAAGAAAACTTTTGAAATAAATTTAATTTCTTCTTCCATCTTTATAGCTTCTTACTGACCTAAAATCAAATAAATTTTCCATGTATTTTTCTTAAAAAGAAGACTCATTAAAAAAAAAAATGAGTACAATTGACTGTTATAAAATTATTTTTATCATTTTGTTTCTTTTCATTTAGTTATCATTAATTCTTTTTTTTCCCTCTTTTTTCTTCTTCTCTTCTTCATTTTTTAATTCTTATGAACTACCGCTTTATTTTCATATTGTGTATTTTCCGCATATTTTTTGTATGATCTTCTCGCTTGAAACTTTTTACATTGTAAACGTTTTTTTTTTTTCTTATTTTTTTCTCTAATTTTTGCTTTGCATTTGCGTGCGTTTCTTTAGCAAATCAATTGTGCCACCACTAGGGTATCATCTAATGCCTTAATAAATGCTGTATATGTATATACAATATGATTATAATGATTTATCTATACATCATGCTTACTTGAGTTTTATAAATGCAATCGTACGTAGTATGTTTATAAATTTTTTTTATTTTTTTTTTTTTACTTTTTTATAATTAATTTAAAAAAGTTTTCTTTTGCTATTAACTCATTATTGCTAATGCCTTTAATGTTTGCTTTACTGTTATAGTTTGCTGAGTTATTGCCATTTTTTTTTTGTTGTTAAAAATATTTATAATTATAACTTTATTGTTTTACAAGAATAATTCTTTTACTTTAGGAAGTCATATACGGTTACCTTACCAAAATTGGTGGTTCTTTAAAAGAGCCTTTGCATACAAATTTAAATAAAATATTCACAAGTTTAATAATACTTTAATTTCGAAAGTTAAGCTTATAACAGTTTTATCTTGTTTAATAAAATCGATAGTTTTAAACGATTTCAAAGGTTAATAACTTTTCTCTACATTTTCAATTGAAACAATTCGGACATACGCTTAATAGTCAAATTGTTTCAATCGTTATTTTATTTAAAGAAAATTTTCTTCAAATTGTGATACATAAAAGAAAAATTTTTTCTAGAATTCTTTCACTTCCTAGTAAACCTTTTGGTCATTTTTAACTGAACTTTTTATTTTTAACAAATGACAATATCTGTGCAGAAATTTTAGGATATTTTTATTTAAACTGATGAACATAAAAACAGTGCTCTGTTTACTACATTTGCATATTGCTTGCCAATTTCGTTTGTTGACGTCCTTATTCATCCTGAAATGATTAACTTCATTGAAGATGTGTTTTCGATTTAATGATTGCCATTTTCATTCATTTTATGATATGCGTATTAGAACCCATACTACCCTTACACTTCAATACTTATAGGAAGTCGTTAAACTTATATGATATTTAATTGCTCACTTTTATTTTGTTTATTTTATTTTAACTTTTTAAATGATATTCGCTGGAAGCTTTCCTGACAAAAAATTAACAATTTTCACTTTGCGGGTCACACTTTGAGATTGGTTTTTGAGATTTCCAAAAAAAAAATAAAAAAAAATGAAAATCTAATCAAAATAATTAATTTCTCCATATAGCATAACTGGTTTGCTTAACAAGTAATTAATTGGTCGACATTAAAATTAAAATTAAGACAGAACTTACAATTTCGTTTGCAAGAACTTTGCTTTGGCACTTGTCCCCATATCCGTCTATCTCTCTCTCTCTCTATCTCTATTGCAAAAGGTTACATGGTCATGGTAAAAAAATAAATGATTACGAGGATTAGGATAACTAATAGAAGAAAAAGTATTAAGAGTAGTAGAGTAGTCGATAATTGGAACTTGAAATATTTGAAGAGGAATGTAATATTTTTCCATAAAAGAGATAAGATAAAATATTTATCAACCGCCTATTGCCAAAGAATGCAAAATGCTACTTGAGGTAAATCGTACAATTTGAAAAATTTTGTATCTTATTCATTAATATTCATAAAAATGAGAAAGCAATCAAATACATACTAACAGAATCATTAAGATATTCAGAGAAAATAATTAAAATTCTTTTCAAAAATCAACTGTTTCCCTTTACTATTACAAACAGAAGGAAGAAAGATTATAACAAGTTCAACTTTTTTCGAAAAATCTTGTTAGTTAGTATAAAATAATAATATGAACATGTACCCTTGCATTGGAAGCAATAATTGTGGGTTAACTATTTTCTACAATTAAACGGTCTTCACCAGCGTTCAATCAAAAATAAGTATGTAAACAGTCTTTAAGTTTAGTTAGGTATGGTTAACTCTCTTGATATGCAAATCTACTTAATTACTGTTTAGCAAATAAATTCATTTCTATTGAAATTTTCTGTTTGAAGTCCTAAGGTCCCTAAGTGAAATATTTGAAAGAAATATTGCTTTTAAAAATATTTGATTTCTTTCGTATAGTATGCAAGTCCAATGGTAATGATCAAGTGATTGTGTCTTAATTACTTACCTAATACGCCATTTTAACCATTTAAGCAGGATTACAACATAGCGTCGCACACCATTCTTGGTGTATTAGTTAATTTTCTCAATGAGTTGCAGATCCTACTGCTTAAATTCGACTTCAAACCACCGATTTGAGAAACTTTTCATGGAAAATGGTATTTTTATCTCATAGGTTTTGCCAGAAGACTGGACTGCAAATATAAGACGCTGAAAAATTATATTTTTTTTATTTCCTTTTGCTTTGTCTAATAAGCTAATACACGGCGGTGTCGTATAGTTTATTTATTTATTAGAATAGAATTACTTATTAAGAGCTGAGTAACTTATGCACAATGCAACATACTAAAGTATTTGATGGAATCTAATCCAAGACCCCCACGCTAATAGACTAGCACACTACCTACTAGGCACCAGGTCAACCTATGTGTCTTGCACTTGCGATAAAGATAAATTTTTCTCGACACCTTTTGTTGAAATAAATACACCGTGGTTCTAGGGGATAAAATAGTACATTATTTAGTTTAACAACAAAATTTTATTACTTAGTTTAACAATTAACAATTCTACCTATTCATTCTCTATTCATTTTTGTCAGAGTAATTAACATTTTGATAGAACCTAGAACTAATTTCAGTTATAAAGGATGTTTAAACAATATTCTTCTACATTTGCAGTTAGTTAATGAAAAGTAAAGTATGTTCAGCATTAAACTATAACTACTGAATATAAATACTACATAAGTTTACAAGTTTGTTGTATTTCTGGAAATTTTAATCAAATCAAATCATATATTTTTATTAATTAAGTTCATCTTGTTCTTAGAACTACTAAATATAAAATGTTGTGTGTGGTAATAAAGCAATTTTAATTTGTTAATCGATTATAAACTTTTAATTGTATCTATGTTTCATACAGTGAATTTTTAGAAAAGGCCTTTCAAAAGGTGATCCACAAAAGTATAAGGCTCAACGAGATTGGTTAAATATGATTTCCCACGATTCTGTCCATCCACAATAGCGGGAAATACTTATTTCTTGATTAAATGAAAAAGCAAAAAAAACCGTATAAGATAATTAATTTTGTTTTCTTATAAAGGAAAATTTTTTATAGTAGGAATTTTTTTGCAATTAAATTTTTTAGATTAGATTAGAGTTGTGTGCCGAGATATGTAAGCCATTGAAACACGACTAGCCTGATGCATGCGCATCCATGGACATATTTGAGCGAAGTGGAATGTTTGAAAGTAGAATATTTAGACAAGAACAAGTATAAAGTGTATGTTCGAGTGGTATACCATAGCCATATGGGCGTTAAATATGAGCAAATGAAAGGTAACAGTGCGTGTTATAAAGATTCTTTTTTATGAGTGTCAGCATCGTTGGAAGAAGTAATTGGTTTGTTTTTAAGAGTCAAAGTCTTGGTGCGAGTGTAGTGCCCTACAGTAGCTAGTGGTTAGGTAAAGACCTTATAGAGAGGCATGTGGTATTATACCAACAACGCAACAAACAACATAATAATGCATGTGCAGATTGTTAAATGTGGTGAAATAAAAAGTAATATTATAAAAAAAGAAGAAGAAAATAAAAAAGTAATACATAAAAAACAATCTATAAAACCAATAGTCTGGATTTGCTATATCTGATGCTAAGGCAGACAAACGTTGATATCCCAATGCACAATGGGTTTAGGAGCAAAGTGTAAGGGGAAAAAAAAGAAAAATAAAAATCTGTGCTTTATGCATACGTTCTTGAAAAGGAAAGACTTAAGAAACAAACGTTTTTAAAAATCTCTGCAATAAATAACAAACACTTTGAAAATATGTATTAAGAATTGGAAAGACGATAAAATGTCTGATATATTGATTGATTTGTCAAGTTTAAATTAAATAACTTAAAGAAAAAGCTTATTTTTTTCTAAGTGTTAATAGATAATATAGATAGGCACAGAAACATATTATAAAAACAACCTTCTATGAATATTGCCTTTTAAAAATCTGTCAAAGATAAGTTGTATTTAGAAAAGTGACGTTTAAGCATTTGTTTAAGATTTTATACTTACATACCGTTACAAACTTTCAGTCAGCATTACGTCCTAGCGTCTCACACCAGTTACGCTGTGTGTGTTAATTTTTGTATGTATACATAAGTGGTAGGACCTATAGTGTAAAAGTCAATTCCGAACGACAGATTTTTGATGGAAATTTTTTTTTATTGGAATTTTTCTCTGCTGAGAGCCATGTTGCCAAAGATAGATTTTTTCATATTTCGTTTGTTGGAGACGCGCTACATCAATCAAAGTTTTCAGTTTATTTTATTATAACTCCATTTATTTTTTTTCTTCTGTCCCATTGTGCAACTCATAGCAGTGTGTCTACCACAATATAAAAGATGAGCGGTGAAATTTTTTTTATATTTCTTTTAACAAAAATTTACTCAAATATTCATACATTTTATTTTTTATTATAATTTTTTATTTTTCTTATCTTGTTTTTGTTATTGCTTTAAATGACAGTTTACATTTCTTTTTTTTTTCCTTCTTCTTCATTTCCATCGTATAAGAGAATGAATATTGTGTAAATTGCATGTTAAACAAACAAAATAAAAGAAGCAAAAAAAAGAAAAAAAAAAAGAAAAAATTCAATTCCATGAACATCTTTAAGCTTCAATTTAAAAAAAAAAGAAAATATAAAATCCGAAGAAGACAGAAATATTATAAAAACAATTTGCATTTTTATAAGTTTTTAATGAAAGAAATTTATGCAAAAGGAAATAGAAATTTTATTGAATTTTATTATACTCTGTGGAGTTACCATGAAAACATATACAAATGAAATATCAAAAACCTTAAGAAGTAAAAACAACAACAACAACAACAAAAAAATGAAAAGTGAACTGAAAATGAAAGTGACATGATAAATTAAATTAAATCAGAAACAAAGAAAAAAAATTGAAATAAATTAAAGCAGCATATTTCTTCAATGTTGTCATATGGCGTTCGGAGTTCTTTTAGTTTTTTCTTTTACCACAAGAAATTTTAATTTTTTCTTCATAGTCATGACATTAAATTAAATATAATAGCATTACTAACATTACCAACTCTAATGCTTGCGTTTATTTTTATTTTCTTTTTTAAGTTATAATAAAATTTTAAAGCCTTCTATGAAGGTCTTTTCTTGGGAAGTTAGATTTGACAAAAAAAAAATGAAACAAAACAAGTCATTTTATTGTAAGCTTACGCACGCAAGATGGAAAGTTGATTACGAATGAATGATTCAGATATTTGCACATAATTTCAATGGGAAATAAACATTAGTCAGATCTCTGATAAAGAAAAAAATCATATTAAAAATTTTACCAATTTATTTATAAACTTTACTTTAATAGTTTATTCAAATCTATTTATTAATCATCCATCATATGTAAAATTTGTTTTGTAATATCAAATCAATATTTTGTTTATAAACTCCCAGAAATTAAAAATAATTTTGTGATGATCACTCCAGATCATATTTTTCAACTGTTATCAGTTGTTGCAGGAGTAAAGCAATGCCGTCGTAGAGGGAGTATTGTCGGTAGCCATTCTTTTCAGCCTCCATATCAATTTAATATTGCCATACGGAACTTCACAATTAAATTTTATCAAATTGATGTAGATATTGTGCTAAGGAGATTTTTAAGTTCGATACTTTTTGAATGAAATATAATGTTTTTAATAAAAAAAATTATTTTAAAAACAGTTTACTTCGAGGGATGATTTCATTATTAAACTCAAGTGTCTTTCTGCTGAGCCACAGAGACTGTGGGTTTGAAAACAACAAATTCTCACTAGTGAGCCTAATCCATGCATTTTTTGCTAAGAGTGCTTCATATGCAAGCATCCTCGTAAAACATACAATTATGGGCCCAATTACATATATACATACATACATACATACCCATAGTTAGTCATTAAAACCCTTTTGTTCGTATTACGACATTGCTACTCACATCACTTATTTTGTGTGTGTTTATTTTATAAATGAGTGGAGAGATCTACGGTTTAAAGTCGATTCCGAACAGCAGACTTTATTCATTCTCAGAGTTTTTGCCAGCAGTCTGCTGAGAGCAAGTCACCGAAGAAATATTTTTCCACATTTTCTTTTGTTGAAGAAGTCTGGACTGCGGCTTGAACCTTGGCCTCACTCCAATAAGCCAACACACTACTTACTAGACTACGGCGACTTCAATTAGTGATCATAATATTCGCCACTAATTGTTTGGTTCATTTGCAGATAGTCGCAACGAATTATTCTGCGGATCATGACTTTATTTGCCTTGGTATCCTTTAACGCCGATTTATTGAATTAAATCCCCCGTTCTGGCTACTTTTCGGTTTGTAGTTTATTGTGGTGGATCAAGGTTTCGTCTGCAGCAAAGGAACGACAATTAGGACAATGATTTTTTTTACATGATTGTAAAAAAGATCTTTTAGAAAGCTTACTCATATACAAGTGATTGAAATCACTGGGCCTATTACTTCCACAATCACACAAATTTTCAGCCTCAATTTTTTTTTATTAATTTTCTAAGACGTTAGAAGTCTTCCACTGAAAAGTCACAACCAAATTTATTAAACCACTTTGATGAGGTTTACACTTGGTTTGAGTAAAGAGTTTTTTGCACTTTCTTCTGTTTATTTTTGAAAAATGTTGCCTATGACCGTGAAGGACAAATAGCTGACAGTAAAGATGTTACTGTTAAATTAAGACACCTTCTAATTGCTTTATTAATACGAATTAATAACTAAAAATATGAGCATGAACATGCTTTAGCCGTTAAATCAATGTAAGTTTTATTCTAATCCATGTCTGTTTAGTAGCTTATTGCTGAAAAAAGAAATCTCAAATTAATTACGCCATTGTACTATAAAATATTTTGACCTCAAAATGCAATTTCTAATCATCATATATTATTTGAAATCTGCTGAAATAAATGATTGACTTTACCAAATGTTTTCATGTCTTGTTCTTTTTGAAATGAAAATATTTTTTAATAAACTGCATACACAAATTGGTATTTCGTTAAGAAATATTTTCAATAGCAAATAATTGCAAGCTAGCTGCGAACTGAAAATTGCATTTAAACAAGCAATTTTTTTTTATTTTATACAGAAATTTTTTTATAATTTTCTAAGCAATTTGCTAAGCACACTCCAATTCAATACTATTGCAAGCAGTTGTTAGTAGCAGTCCATGATTAAGACAACAAACAATCGAACAAATCAACAAGTGCCCAACGAAGTGATTCAAAAACTGTTGAACAAATTATAAAAATAATCGTAGAATTAGAAAATAATTTTTTTTGTTGATTTTTCTTTGTTGTTTTTTTATATTTTTTGTTATTATTGCCCACATAAAAACTATGTCAACAATTACATGCATGTTTTAAGACACCAAAACCAACCAACTGCTGCCACCAGTGGTGACTGCTTGATATCATTATAAAAGCCAAACCATAAAGTTCTTAACTGTGCGCCATAATCATCGATAGACATCGTCATCAACGCCAGCCACGATTGTGCGTTACAATGTTATGTTGTTGTTGTATGTAGTTGTTGTAGTCGTTATGGTTGGTGTTGCTGACGATGATTTTCTTACACCAAAATCAATAAATCTTCATGTCATTCCAAAGTCAAGCTTGAGTCGAGTAATAAGAAGGCAAACCAAACGCAGCAAAATATACCGTATTTGGTACAGAAGTGTGACTTCCTTTTTAATGAAAAGAAAAACTACAACAACAACTAAATGACAATAGCAACAATAGCGAAACAAACCATTTCCTCCGATCAACCATCCATTTATCCATTCATCCATCCATCCATCCATCCATCAATATTTCAATTCCATTGCATTATTATGTTAAAAATTTGAAGAGAATGATTGCTGACAGTACGACAAATGTGGCCAATGGTTTTAATTTCGTTTCACCGTGTTCTTAATTTTTTTTCTTAATTTTTGGGTTGTCCAAATTAAATTAAGTGGGTTAGGTTTGAACGGCTAAATTTGTTTGTTAATTTAAAGACAAAAGTAATTAATAATTAATTAATTGGTAATTTGTTTACTTGTCTGTTAGTTAAGAAGCGCAAATAAGAAAAGAATTGTGTTTCTTAAAATGAAAAATTGTGGTGTTTTCTTTTGTTATTTTATTTTAAGTCACGTTTATTTGTTCTTTTTTTTTTTTTTGAGGTTTTAGAAATTATTTTCTTTTTTTTCCATTTTGTATACTTTCCTTATAAAATTCTTGTTACTAAGTGAGTGTAAGTAAGTCTTGTTTAAAGACGAAGTCTTTGAAATGTTTTTACTTGGTCTGTTCGTTTGTTCGTTTGGTTTTTTTTTTTATTTATTTCTTTATGGTCATTTGATTTTTGAGTGCACTGTGCACATCACCACACAACACTCACTTTTAAATTCTTTATTGTCTGGTAAAAAGAAATTCTCAAGTATTTTCCACCTTGTATTTAAAGTAACCCATTTTGGGTTTGTTATAATAACACTGGTTTTGGCCATTATTTTGAACAATGAAATAATTTGCTTATGACAAAAGTTTTG
>QOCX01003021.1:0-19152 GCA_005959815.1 Sarcophaga bullata
TGGCAAGATATTAGTAATATTAAAAAAATATTTTTTTTTGGTATTTTATTTTAAATTTTGAGCTTCTGGCAGCAGTGTGTATCCACTTTCAAAATTACATTAATATCCTGTCGGAAAGTTTATTTAAATTTTTTTTATAGTGTTTGCTTTGACAATAAAGTTAGTAGGAAATAAAAATGTCCAGGCATGCATATATCCATATTACACATATCCTTATGCGTATATTTGATTAAAACAACAATTTACTACGAAAATCAATCGAATTTACTTCTTAAAGGTTATGTTTTTTATGTGTTCCATTAAGCAACATAACCATGTTCCAGTTTCTGCTTAATTCTTTACATTGTTTTAGTGTCGTTAATCCAGTTCTTCCAGCCAAGCAGTTGGTTGCTCTACCGTACGAGGTTCGAGACTTACCATCTGTTGTTGCCTTGCAGTCACCGTAGTCTAGTAGGTAATGTGTTGGCTTATTAGACGTGAGGCCACGGTTCAAAACTCAGGTCAGACATCTCTAATAAAACGAAATATTAGAAAAGACTGCTGTAGGGTCCGCCACTTACTTATGTATAAAATTAGCACATACAACATCAGTTGTGTGAGAAGCTAGGTCGTAATCGTGGCTGAAGTATTGTAATGACGAATTATATATGTATGTTCTGTATGTATGTTGCCTATAAACCATGGACTTTGTGACCACGTATTGAGTGTAATCGTGAGAAACTATTGCTGATTGAGTCCTACGTTTTCTCAAGAGGCCTAGCTTTCTTTTTATGTACGTTCTTGATGTCATCCTCTTTAGGGGAACACGAAGCAACAAGGGATTTCTGGATAGATTGAAGGAGATTGAAATCTTTTTACTTTTTTAAATTCGATGCTTGAATCTGCTGAGTTTTGTTGTCAAGCTCACTATAAGCAGTACATCATGCAACTGTGAAAGTTAGAGCTAATTAGAGGCTATTAAAATATTGTTCATAATTGCACTCTGCTCCATAATAATTATTTAGAGGGCATTTAAGCTTCTGAAATATTTTTTTTTTTGCAAAATCGAAACAATTGCGATAGAAATTTCTACCCAATTATTCTACTATAATGGGAGATGTAGGAGTCTGTAATCAAGCACGTAGTCATACACTTTAACCACTACACTGTGTCACTGCTTTTGACATCTGAGTAATGTAAATAATTGTATTAGGTGACCCATGGTATAATTTGATAAAAGCTGAGCAATGCTACGATGTGTCAAATGCAATCAAAACGTCTAGAGCCACAACCTTACTTCTACAAAACCAAAGCTAGTCTAGGTTAAAGAAGACAGATCAAGAGATCTTTGGTAGAACGTGTTCTATGTAGTGGATGTAGTTTAGATAACACGGTTTGATATCAGTTATTTCACAAGATTGGCAGATGAATATAATTTCCATAAAAATTATAAATTTTTTCATAAAAGTTCAAACAAAGAAAATAAATAAATTTATGTGAAATCGATTTCCCACCGTAAAACAAATGGCCGATGCCCACTGAGCAATTGAAAAATATAAAAAAAAGAAAATGATTATTTCATAATAAATTATTGAACAAGAACTTTAACCACAGCACAACGTTTCGATTATGGAAAACCAGAAATTTCATATTGAATTCGAATGTATTTAATTTTTTTTTTTAATTTTTTAATTTAATTAATTAAACATACATAGAATAGAATTGTAAAGCGTTTGTTAAATGTAATAACTTTTGGATTAAATTAAATTCAATTAATTAAACATGTTTTTACTTGTTCACCTATTGATTCTCTATAGACCACTTGGAAAAATTTTTTGTTTTTGTTTTTTTTTACAATAATTTTATGCGGTCGTTTTGCATTACATTACATATGCATATGCATTGCCTAGGCATTGTTGTCGTTTGATTATCATTAACAGTGTCGGTATATCGCCATCGAATATGTAATTAAAAGGGATTAGGTTTTGAAAATTGTTTACAAATATTTCAATTCATTTTGTTTTGTTGTTATTTTGTTTCCATTGTAATAATGATTTGACACATTTTATTAGAGATTCGTTATTTGAATATTATTCACTTCATGTTATTAGGGTGGCATGGAATAAATTAATAATATTTGTTGCTTGTGGCTTCTAAAGTCTATTTCTGCCTGAAAACAAACCTGATGTTTCTTCAATACAAAATAGAAACTCAAAAACCGATTTACTTTGGTTCCTCTTTATAATGCATACGACAAGGGTTGCCTTGTTTAACAGTTGCCAGTAAAAAGCCTCCGAATTTGCCTATCTTGTACTCTAGATTGTATAGGATTCATCCTTGATTGGTTTCAAAATCGAAGTTAAGGCCATCAGCTGTCAAATATATTTTTCTCTGAAGTGTCATTTATTTAATGACAGGCTTACCATAGCATTTGCGATTATGCATCGTGCACAAAGAATACAAGCCTCCTATTATTACAATATGTATGTAGCATTTGTGTAAAATGGTTAAAGCCATCAGCTGTCAAATATATTCCTCTGAAGTGTCATTTATTTAATGACAGGCTTACCATAGCATTTGCGATTATGCATCGTGCACAAAGAATACAAGCCTCCCTATTATTACAATATGTATGTACGCATGTGTATGTAAATGTTTAAAAAACATTAACACTTTGCCGGTTTATTAAAAAGTAATTAAAAGTTATTACGAACAAAAAAAAAATATTTCCGTGCCACTGTCATATTTATACTTGACGTGATAAAAAAAAAAAATAGAAAAAAAATTAAGAATCACGAAAATGAGTATTTCATTTGTATTCGTCAATAAAGTTTGAGAATGATTTCGTAATTCTTAGGATAGATTTTTGGGCAAAAATAGTAGTAAAGATGTGGGCATAAATTCACATCACTTTACGTGATAGGCACAGGCTTTCAGTAAGGGACGCCTACCTATTTCATGTGGAATGCTTGAAGAAACATTAGATTTTCAATTTCTTCAATCGTGAACTAATCATATGTAATTTCGGGGTAGATGAGCTTGTAAAAAGGGAAGGTTTTTACATCGCTCAAGGGGCTAGAAGTTTTCTATAGAGTGAGTAGAGTAAAGAAGTTTGGGCAGTGTGTGAAAAGGCGTGCGGTGTTCATGCACTGAAAAGGAGACACCTGGTCCTTATCAAGTACTAATTCGGCAGGCATTCTTGCTGACTGTCAGATGTCAGATGTCATCCCGACGTTTGAATAAGAGTAACAGGATTAGGAGAGACATTATAGGAAGACCTTATATAGATTTTTTCTGCCTGATAATAATTGTAATTGAATAAAGCGTATGAGTTTTTCTATTTCTTTTCGCTCCCGTACGGAGCAAATAATTTCAGTAATTCTTTGATTTGTTGTCTTTGCATTCTCCACTAGTTTACCGATTGTAGGGTATTTAAATTTTTTAAATATTATATTTAATCATTTTATTTGCTTTGATAAATGATAAATTAATGCTTAAATCATTTGTTTTTCCTCATATTTTATTCTGATTTAAATAATTGAAGTTCATTGAAATGGAAGTAAAGGAATGAAGGGCGAGAGTATTGCTCTTTTTTTAAATCAATTAACTTAGCACCAGCCAATAATAATAAATTACGTGTGATACTTATGGTCAACTGATTCGGAATAATTTGCAAAATTGTCAAAGTGATATTTAATCTCTTTCACTTTAAAACCTATTAATTAAATAGACATGATATGACAAAATATAAAAAAAAAACTATTCCATGAATTTGCAAGAGAATAAACATGAAAAGTCTTAACAATGGTTTGATAGACAGAAAAAATAAATGAAATTTTTTAAACTATATTTTTAAATTCTTCTATTATATTTTAATTTTTCTATTGTAGAGGTTATTTTTGTTTTGTTTAACTATAAAAAATAATACCTATTGAAGCTTTCTTATTTAATATTTCGAATTCATACGCTATGCACGCTAACAATAACTTGATTGGTTCGAAAGACTCGTGAAGTCCACATTTTTGACAAATCATTGGGCTGTGTATATGGTCTAAAGTAGAGTGGTAAACATTACTTAAAAAAGCCGTTTGTCTGCGCTTGGGTATACCAATGGATACAAAAACGGGGTTGATGACGATCACGGTAGAATCGCCACAAGTGTTAGCCAAACTAGGCTAGATGGGTACAAAAATTTTTCTGTGTATTCCTGTTGTGGAATGGATAGGGAATTATCTATGATTCGATGAGACATTAGTTGTGGAATTGATAGGGAATTATCTACCATTCGATGAGACAATAGTTATCTAATGACAGACACAATGGAATCACCTTAAAATGACAAAAAACTAGTGAATAAAACTGTTGCATTGACACGTTTTATCAATTCTCGAGCCACTATTAACGCCCAATGTAGCTATATCGTCTTTGTTCTTTGAAATGTTATCTTCCAAATTCTTTTAATATGATTGCTAAGGAGAGGTAAAAGCAGGCTGAACTTACAGAAAATTATTGCATACGGGATTCGGTGTGTATAGAAGTGGCAAACGATTGGGTGCTAAGTATGTTCAGAAGCGTCATTGGTTTTTTTTTCGAAACCTCAGAGGAGCTTTTAATATCAGTTCGAAGCATTATAGCCGTGTGTTGACTTAATTACTTTTGTCAGCAATTGAAGACTATAAATTGGGCTTTATTTCATTGGGAAGTTTTCAGAAAGGGTAATTTGGCGGCGACAATTGGCCAACAAGATCATGTGATATGACGCCGTTAGGTACTTCTGAAGGGCTACATTAAAGACTGCGTCCAATGTTGCAGCATTTTTAAACCAACATTCGTCAAGTTATCGCTGTGATAACTCCCATAATGATCAATCCAGATGTGCTGATTCAAACGCCCAGAATCATAGCTTTATGTGTGTGTGTTTTTATTATAATAAAACCCTAAAAATGGTTTCCCCTTTTATTTATTAAACTTTCTAACAAACCTCGTATAATTAACTCGTCCTTTGGACATCCAGTAAAGTTAACACTACAATACGTTTACTGTAATAATAAAATATTGCTGCTGCCGATGAAATGAAATTATTTTTATATCTTTAGTTGATATTAACTTTTAATTACCAGCAGCTAGCTTTTAATGCTCGTAAATTAATTTATAGTTTCATTATCCTTTTCTAATACTAGAAAATATATCCTGTTTCAAAATGTATTTAACAAAAGGAAGTTAATATTTGTTGATTATCATATTATCATATTGTATCGTATTATTACTTTATTATTGTTTTATTTTCCACAGATGAATTTAATTAAGAAAAAAAAAGGAAAATATATTCTAATAATAATGTAAGCAATGATTCATTCATTCATTCATTCATCTCTTTAATTTCAATATTTCCCTTCTGGGCAATTTTTATGTTTTTCTTCTATATTCTATCTTTTTATAGGCACATTAAAGACACGAATAGATACATGCGTAACGAATAAAAAGGGGCCAGCTACTGATTCATTTCTATCATTTTCTTAGTTTGTGGCAAGAATTCTTATTTATTTTATTGCCTTCCGATTTCAAATAGCAATCGAGTGGAAGGGAATTGCAATAACAAATGATTCAACTCTTGTGGTCATGGGAAATAAATTTCGTTAAAAAATATTGAAATTTCCCTTTCGTATGACATTTTCGTATGACCTTTCGTTTATTAATAGATTTTAATTATGAAGGTTTGTTTATCTTGCAAAGTTTGGTTATGATTGCTAATGGAATTAAACTTATGGTCCTTCCATACCTTTTGTAGTCCTTCTAATGAGAGTTTTGATACAAATAGCACCTTTTGATGTATCAAAGTAAAATTCGAAAATCAAATCATTCGAATATTGAACGTTCGAATTTCGAATTTTCTTTATAAATTAGTTTCTGTTCGAATTTGTCTCTCCTAATGGGAGTTTTGGAGTCAATTAACATTTTGTATCCAAAATAGACCAAATCATTCGAATTTCGAATTTATAAATTAGTTTCTGTTCGAATTTTTCTCTCTTTTAATGAATGAACAAATTTTCCAGCAATATTTTTAACTATAAAACCTTGTGTTTTTAAAGTAAATAATTAACACAATGATTTGCTTAATAATTTTGTTTCTGTATAGACAAATACGATATAAACAAAATGAATACATTAAACCATTACAGTGGAGGCCATAAGTTTGACTACAGATATACAAATTATATCATTGTAATCGATTTATGGTGTTAGTTACTATTTGGCTCGATATAATTGGCATAATATAGCCCGCATAACTAAGTGGTGTATAAGAGACCTTTAGCGTAAAGTTTAAAGTTTTAAAACCCCTCAATGGCAAATCTAGGCTGTAGTGCACATTCCTTAATAGTAAGTTTTTAATGTTTTTTTGATCTCCTTTTTACATTTTCTGTCAAACAAAATTGTACTCAACAATTTTTTTTTTGTATGTCTGTCTCTTCCTAAAAAAATGCAAACAGCTTTTGAAAAAAATTCCAAATACAGTTGAATAATCGTTGAAGAACCACTTTGTCGCCAGTAACAATATCTTCCACGTCTTATTGTTCCAATTAGTTTCATTTCAATACAATGGAACAGAAGATATTTTTTTTCCACTAAAGTGACAACGACAACGACGTGAATGAATTGATGATCAGAGCGTTTGTTTGTTAGAAAACATTTTTTATTTGCTTTTGGTGTAGAATATGTAGTCGTAACACATAGTCTATAGCAGTACGGTTAATAATTATACGTACAGTTTAGAAAATTAATTTTTGTAAAATTTGTAGCGAGGTATTAAATGTATCCCCTAGGAGAAGTTTTTATGGCCAAAGATTCTTTAACATCTGTAAAGGATATCTTTTTAATTTAAAGGAATTCCATCTAGTGTACTTTTATTTATATAACACACTGTGTGAAATTCGTATCAGCTTAAGCTAATAGCTCTTAAACTCAATTAAATCAATTAAGGTTTAAACTGATGGGATTTATTTGTCTGCTGAGTGGTTACGATATTATTTTACCGTTCGCTTTAAAAGGTACGAATGCTTTTTTTAAAACACTTCCGAGTTTTACGCTTGAATAGAAAATTGCCTGAAATCATTTCTTTTTTTCTTTTTCCAATATTCTTTTTTTGAATTCAATTTTATTAGAAAATGTTTACGGTTCTTTAATGGAATACAGTGTTAAAGCAGTTCCATCGTTAAAAAAAAGAATTCACTTGCCTTAAGTATAAAACTGAAGGATTAGAAAATAATGACAAACATATGCTAACTTGGGAACGCAATTACTTTAAATGGAAGCGAGGACAGCAACATATAAAACAGTATCTATAAGACCGGATTGTATATGAAAGACTTTGAAATATATGAGTATGGCGGTAAATATGTCAGTCCATGATACTTGTTTACAATCCGTGCAGTTATATGGATCTGGAACAAGGCTCAATAATATAGAGATCAAATGAAAACCTTAGTTTTTATCGAAGGACAGATTTTTCCGGATATGGTGGCCAAGAAGAATTTCAAACAATGAACTTCTAAGGCTAGCTAACCAAGAGGATAATAACGACCACAAAATTTGACGAAATTTAGATTTTCGTTAGGTGCCTTTTCGTTAGGCGCCTTAGTATATACTTTATAGAATGTCCCTATAATGCTTCCATGAAAACTATTACCCTGAAAAACCTCAGAATGCTGCTCAGTGTCAACAATGACAATTCCCTGCCTAGCAGCTGATATGCATAATATGGTGTCTCTTTCTGGAATGTGTTAAAAGCTTGTCTCAGAATCTACCTGCTGGGCTCAAGACAACCCCCATTTAAAACAAGTGTAGTCTGGGTCTACGGTGCCCTGTGACAATATCGGTTATCAACCTCAAATTATTTCTTGATAATCTGAAGTATGACTTTTAATTCCTGTTTTTGGAATTTTTCAGCGAAAGGTTGTGAGAGCGTTGAAAGCACTTGATTCGAGAAGATTTTTTGTTTACAATACTTACATAATTGATCATTACCCAAAATCAGATCGTATAGCAAACCCGACCGCTATTTTTATGAAGTAAATATATTCCCTGCTGCACAATTGGCCCTGTGTTTGACCTAAATGTGTCCGCTCATAACCCGATTACGGGGACAGCCACTTCTACCTACTTATATTCCCTGCTAAAAGATAGAACAGTAATCTTACTTAATTTGGTTATTACAACCCTTTAGTCAGGATTAAAACCTAGCGACTCACAACACCATGTATTGTGTGTATGAATATCCATGAGTATTATTGGGAAATTTGTGTCAATGACCTAGTAATTCTAATAACATGCGTTTTAATTACAATGCCTTGTTTATACCTTAACCCCTGATCCATTTTAAATAGAATACAAAATAATTTCAATTCAATTAAAAATTCTCTTCTGCAGTTGATAATCAATCTTGTTGTGTATTCTGTAGATCATAATTAATGAATTCGTATATATTTATGTGCAATGTAGGGTATACAGTGCGAATAAACAATAAATCATTCCACTAGCTATTCATTTTGGGTGTCTGTCTGTCAGTCAATCGTTAAGCAAATATTGTAAAAGATATTCATTCGCAGCGTTTGTGTGCAACTGAAATTCCACTGAAATGATATGAAATGTGGGTGACTTTAAAAATAAATAAAAAATAAAAAAATAGAAAATTTTTTTTTATATCAATTAAAGGAAAAAATTGATGTTTTTGCGTCAGTCAAACAGATAGTTTTGAGCATAAATATTCGGACATAATTTTCAAAAAAAAAAAAAAAAAAAAAAAAAAAAAAAAAAAAAAAAAAAAAAAAAAAAAAAAAAAAAAAAAAAAAAAAAAAAAAAAATATTAATTTATTTTCAATAATTATTTATCTAGAGTTATCTAATAAAATAATCATTTTTAAAAATATTTTATGATTTAATTTATCATTTAAATTATCGTACAATTTATCAAACAACACCGAGGGATGAAAGCTAACCTTTAGTTGCCTTTAAATTCGCATGGTGTTGCTCAATTTATGATATTTTTTTTAGGCCTTTTTCACCACAAATTGTTGGCTATTAAATGTTATAGCCAACATTGTATAAACAAAACAACATTTTGCTCTGTGGCTTATTTGTCTAGTTGGATTTTTTTTGCTTTTTTTTTACGAATTATTTTCTGCTCATGACCGTTTTTCTTAATACTGGCATTACTTTTTTTATACGGGGCCTATTTTATTAATTAAATAGTATTAGAGAGAGAAAACTAAATGTAATAATACAGTCCTGATGGAAAAGATGGCAGCAGAGTTTGCGTTTTTATTGAAAAGACTGCAATTCAGAATCCACAAATTTCGAAAGTTAATGTAAATCGTGGCCTGTTCTTAAAAAACATATTCGCTAGTATAAACCGGTTTTTAAACAAACCCCTTTAATCTAAGAACACTGGACCTGTTAATATCGTCTCACAATTTTTAATCAAATAACAAGCAAAAGTAAATCTCTGAGAATTATTTGAATATTTTGTTTATTCTTTTGCTTTCAGTTTAGTTTTGTTGAAGGTATGTTGACATTCGTCTTAACAACTGCAAATTTTTGACATTTAATGCTGGTTTGCGTGTGTGAACTGACTGTGTTATGTGTGTTTGCATTTCATTTTCTGGCCTTTCTCTGTCTTTCCGTATTTTTATTGTTTCTTTTAATCCCTATTGCCTGTGCCATAAAAATGTCAGATTCTGCTTAGAATGAAACTAAACCAGCATATTTTCTACACGATTTCAACTTTCTTTTACTCTATTGTGATTGTGAGTGTATGTGTGCTCGTGACTGTATGCATGTATTTGTGAGAATTTATCTCTTGTTTACATCCGTTTTTCATTATTTTCTGTCTGTTTTCTTTTCTTTTTTTTTTGTCAAATTTTCGCATTGTTTTATGACAGCAGATGTCTTAAAGAATGCATTCTTTTTCAAGCTGTTTACATTTATCGTTGTCTCCATTTAAAGTTATTATTCTTTTAAATCTCTGTATTATAATTTTTTTCATTTGAACAATACTGCCCTAGCGCCATCCCTTGAGTGTTTAATGTCAACATTTCTGTCAAGACAGCAAGCAACAGTTGTTTGTTTGGGATAATCGCATCGAAAGAAAAAAAGTTTAATTTTCCGTTTTTTTTGATGGATTTTTTTGGTGCTTTTGGGAACTCTGTAATTGGTAAAATTACAAAAACATATGAATGCATCAGCAGAGTTAGTTGTTAGTATTGTTGTTATTATTTTTTTCGTTTTTTAATAAACCAAATACTTTTCAACTGTCGAAGAATTGGATTGTTCGGGCAAAAATTGTATTTTTTTTATTTTGTTTTGTTTTTTTCTTTATTTTAACTGTAAATCAGAAGCAGAAGTATACGGCTGACATGGGTTATTAATGATGGCTTCAAATTATTTTAATAATCCTACAATTTGGCAAAAAATAATGGCAAAAATGGCTGAATATGCTAAAAGTGATTGGTATTCAAATTAATTAAATGCGACATTATTTTAATGAATTGCTTAATTAATCTAAGGAGGAGAGGTAATGATTTTAAATTGAAGGTTAGATGAGCTTTTTGCTTTATTTGAACACTGTTTATAATTTCGTATGTAGAACTAGGCGATTTGATACGGCTTTCAGCTTTTAAATTCTTTCAACTGAAGTGTCATCCTTTAGTTAAAGTTTTGCTATTTACGAATCAATTTCATAATTAAAATTTCAAGCGCATTGCGGGTTTATTTTAATAATACGTTTATGAACCGGGTCAATAATTCAGTCCATTCTATATGAAAAGAGTTCATATTTCATACCATACAGCAGCTAGCTATCTAGCCACCTATACTAGCTATACTAGCCTGTTAGACAGCAGCTAGCTAGATAACTATACAGTAGGTAGACAGCTATACTAGACAGCTAGATGGCTATACTAGCCAGATAGCCAGCTAGCCAGTTATACTAATCAGCTTTACTAGCCATCCAGCCAACAATATTAGCTATACTAGCCAGCTATACTAGCTATACGATTCACAATTCATTCCTTCCTGTAAATAATTTATCTGTAAGGATTAGATTCTCATATTACCAGAGTTACACTTATTTTGGTGTCGTTTATCTAAATCATCCTTTGCTAAACGTTAATAAATACTGGGTGCCCAAGAATCCTTCATAGTAGGTTCTTAAGTGCATGAGAACGACAAAAAAGTTATTCTGTGGGCTTCTTTGATTTTACAGAAGTCGAGGTCAACGTCGTATTATATCTAGTATGAGGTCTCCAAGATGGAGTCTAGTTAGACTTTATGTAAATTTTGTTGTGTATCCACAGTGGGCCAAATTTCTCAGTACAAATCGGTTCATTATAAATGCTTGCCACTCTGGCAACCAATGTCAATCTAAATTCATTAGAAATTCCTTTTCTACCAGCCTTTCGCAAGTGCGTTCAAAGTCTCACATTTTCTAGGAATCTAATGATCGTTTTACTGTCAGTGTGTGTACTTTGAGTCGATATATTCTTGTAATGAATTCTCCTTGCTGCATTGCAATAATTTAATCTCCGAGCTTTTGGCAAAAGTGGTTTATATTGTCAAGATCTTGTGCTGTGGCTTGAACTGTAAGCTCTCTTCTAGTGAACAAACCCATTACCCAATGAACTATGGCAATCACAATACCACACAAAGTAATTTAATTCAATATGAACTCGGTTAGACTCGGTATGCGTATTCACTTTTATATTCTTTATGAACAAACTATGCTGTCTAGTGTAGAATTTTTTTTAATTCATTTAAAATTGTTGCAGTTGTTTTTGTTGCTTTCCAAAAAACTACTGATAATTTATTTTTATTTTTTTTATTTTTTTCTTTTGCATCCATCCATCCATTCATCATCTTGAATGAGAGATAAAAAGTTTCTGCAGCATCAGCTAGCCATGCGGGTTATCTTCCATTAAGGAATTCGAAAACTTTACTTTCATTATTTTTGGTTTTTGTTTTTTTTTTTGTTAATTTTTTGTCATTCACAAGTCAAATGCAAATTCTGTGTGACAGCTAAACCGAGATGAAGAATTAAAATTGTGTACGAAATACATATTTAAACAGAGGGGAGCCAGACCATAAATTATTTATTTTTGACACATAAAATGCGAAGTGGGTATGATATTTCTATGTATATTTCCTAGACAAATTTGTAACATATTATAAGGAAATTTTCAATTGTTTTAAGGAAAAACTCCACAGAAAGGTTGACAAAGATTTCATTAATAAATCTGTCTTGGAAATCACTTGAATCTTTCAAACTTGTCATCTACAGAATTGGTCTTAATTTCATAATTTTTTTTTGTCTTTGGTCTGAAGGGAAATATTTCAACAAATTTTTGTTTTTTTTTTTTGTTTCTTAATTTTTATAATCTAATCTTTGTTAATAATTTGTTTATTTTCTGCCTGCTGTTTTGTCTTCTGTCTATGTTTGTCTGTGCGTTGAACGTTGTCAAATAATTCTTTAAATTTGCTGAAAAAAACTGTGTTAAGTTGAATTGAAGAGAGGCTATTAATGGCTGAAATTGGAGTACCGGATCTAATCTTTTACCACAGCAACAACAACAACAACACCATATTATTTTATGATAATCAAATTGCAATTGTTTTTGGGTTTTTTATCTTAAAGAGAACATAATACTTCAAAAACAGAGATACAAGCAGATAAAGAACTTAAAAAAGAGACACAATTTATGATATGATATGATACGATATGATATGGTATACACTTATATGAACAACAACAACAATTCGAATTAAAATTTTAACACAGTCACACAAGAAGAAAGCGAAATGATTGGTGAAGCCTATTTAGCAATTTTTTAAATAAAATTCAAAAGTTCGACAGGCGCAAACTCTGCAGGCCAAGGCACCGCTACTTAAAAACTCTATTGTACTACACCCAATACAAGTTCACACAGTTGACACATCAGATTTCTGCAGTACGTGAGGTTTGGCAACCACATTGGGCAAATCATTATGATTTTTGTTCAAATTTACAGTGTAGACGGCTTTTATGTGCTCAACATTCAAAAACTTTTCTTAGCTTCATTTCTTACCTAATTGTAACGTAGTTTCACACAGATGGCCTAAAGATTCCTGCGAGTCAGAGTGAATAGTTGCAGAGCAACAGGCTTTCAATATTGAAAGAAATTTTCTATACGGTGGTTCATTTTACTAAGAAAGTGTGCTTGTAGAAATGCCTATGCATTCGGAAAAAGTTACTGTTTGCTACGCATAATAGTCTAAAGGCAATTGGTCATTTCAATCTTTCAGTCAAGGTTACGACCTAGCTTCTCACATTACTGGCGTTGAATGTGTTACCCATGAGTGGATAGTTTTTGAAAAACTTTTCATGGCAATTTTATTTACGCTCAGAGTTTTTGCGAGAAATCTACTGAGAGGAAGTCACCAACCTGGTCATCTGCCTGTGGTTTCAACGTCTAATAATCCAACACACTATCTACTAGACTGCGGCGACTTAGCTATGTTTTCTCGGAGGGTTATTTCGATTTTTTCGATTTTTTTCGCTCGTAATTGGATATTATAAACCAGATGGTATGCAGATTTACAAAGGACTACTTTACGAACCATACAACACGCGCGTTTCTGCTTTTATTGAAGTTGTTTTAACAACATCAATTGGCCACCAAGATTATGTGATTTGACGCCGTTACACTTTTCTTGTGGAACGTCGTTATATCTGTATATGTGGATAATCATCTAACATTGGAGTATGTGATAACCAACAGTCGCTAAGCAATTGTCGAGATATCGTCTGAAAAGTAGTCGAAAACCACTACAAAAGGCTAGACTTCTGCAAAGAACTTAGAAGCGTTCTAAACGATGATCAGAGCCCCATTTCGTTTAAATTTCCATGAAAATTAAACTGTCTCTTCAAGTGCTGATTGGTTTTGTGGGCAAGTGGGAGACAAATTTTATGAAATATTGTCAACCATTGTTTAAAAAAACATAAATTTTCATCAGCCATACGAATAAACCAACATTTTTGTTTTTATCAGTAACTTTAACAACAACAACAACAACAAAAAAGAATCCAATTTAAACAAAAAGTGCTACTCCTGTATGAATTTCTGATTTCGGCAGTTTTATTTGAATTTTTCGAGTCGCAACAATTGAAATGAATTTCAAGCTCACGCTTTTAGGTCATTTTTATGCGGATGCTATAGACACGGTATACAATTGAATTCGCTTTTAAATTGAAACAACGAAACCGTCAATGTGTGGCAAAAAAAAATAAGAAATAACCGGTAAAAGAAAAATATAAAATACAGTGTGAGTAGTGGTGAACGAAATTTCTAGCCCCTGTGATATATTCATTGTATACAAGGCCGTTTGATGGGAAAAAAAGTGAAAATTGCACATTTTGAAAATAAAAAAATAAAAAAAGAAGAAAAAAAAAAAGATAATGAAAGGAAAATATGAAAAGCCCCAGTATAGTTTTATAAAACCAGTGCAATTGTTTGCCCAAAAGAATAGAAGTAAATGCATGAAATTCTACTAAATTCTGGATATTGAAAATGATTTTTTTTCTTTTTTGTTTTTCGTTCATCTTAACCAACAGCCAGACTCAGTTTTGTGAAATGTTTGCCAGTGAAAGCAAATGACCATCAATCAAGTGTCCAAATTAGAACATTTCTTAAGGTCAAGAATTATTTGCAATGAAAGTTTAGCATAAAATTTAAAGAATATTTGGAAAATATTTAATTTTTATTAAGGCAGTGGTACTTATTCTTTTAGTCTGCCTTATTAAAAAAAAGTAGCTCAATACTCCAAATACTAATCGTGTGGTGAGATGATTTTTATGGCATTTATTTTAAGAAAGTGTCAAACTGTTTTACTATTATCGTAAACGATAAAGAGATAATCTTTAACAACCATGAATACGTAATAAAGGGTTACCCAATTGTCTGTTTCAAAAGGAAAGTGAAATAAAACACATAAAAAGCTATGATTTCTTTCAATTAGAATGCTTTGACCTTACCATTATGTACGGAATACAATGACCACAAACGCCCATGTATTTCCCTTTAAGATGCATGAACGCCACTTAGCTGCCAATTATGTATTCTAGTGTGAATCCATCCTTAAATTTGTCTTCTTTAAGTCGGTCAGGGCTTTAGGGCTACTTCTCGAGAGCCTAATGCATAACTCAAGTCACTTCTCATTTCAATTACACCATACAGTTTAGATTGTTCCAAACCCGTTCGTCTTGAGAAGAGTTTCCGCTTCTTGTCATTTTTTCTTACTAACTAGTCCACAGAAAGATTCTGGCGACATCAGTAGCATTGAAACTACCCTTCTCTCCATTTTATTTGGAAATCCAATTCCGCGAATTACAGGGTAACCTCGGATCCAGTCCTGTCTTGCTGACTTAACCTTTTTAATAGTGAAGTCATCCTCATAGAAGCTGAAAGCTCTTCATTCTAATCTTTGTCTCATTCTTTGTACTTGCTTTTGAAGTTTATTGAGCACATTTTTCGATCATGTAAACTTTTGCTTTAAAGAACTTACGAGTTTCTTTATGAATTCACTCCGGATTCGAATACCCTCGCTTCTATGCCACTAAATGTCCTTGACTGATCTACGTATCATATAATGATACATTTGCTAAACTCATAATATTTACTGATACTGTCTAGAAGACAGTTAAGGGGTATACGGTCCTTCCATTTGTGAGGTTATGTTGCTCGCCTCATATATAGTATATAGTCCACCACTATTGTGGCGTAATTCTCAACCACTTTTTCGCATTTTCGGGAGGCATGTTGGTTTTCCAATGTTACAACATTAGTGTTGCATTCAAAAGATTGAAAAATTTCAGAATGTATGTTCATAATCGGTCTGGCTAAGGCCGTTCTTGATGGGACTTTTAAAAATACCTGCTAACTTATTAAAGACCTTGAATAACTTTTGTTTTTTTCATAATTTTATACAATTTCAGTATTGCTGTTACAAACAGAATTAATGAGAAAATAATCTGCAGCAGCAACTTTATCTATCTCAACGACAGGAACATCTGCAACAACCATTTAAAGGCTACGAGAGACACCAAAACAATCAATCTGTGTTAGAATTGAATTCAAATCCCGTTATAATTTCAAATTCAATATAATTTTAAATTATTTGATAAGTGGTTACGTGCGTGTGTGTGTATATGAGTTTATAGTAAGCGTTGTTGCATGCAACAAACCATTGACAGTGGCTGTGTGATTTACCAAAACTAACGTTTATGCCACAAAACATTTGTACCCAGACACTAACACTAACACTACGTGGTTTAAAGAGACGCATTTGGAAAAAAAAGAAAAGATTGATAGAAAACGTTGCAACGACAGCACTTTCCCTTGCCAACTAATATTACAACAAAAATAGCGCATAGAACAGCAATAGCAACAACAAAATGGATGCATCACCACCAGATTTGCGTGCATTGGTCGATAGCTTAACATCAGGCCGTGCTACAGATCTCTCCGATGCATTTGCGAATTTTTCAACGGAAATGTTACAGCAAGCTAATGCTCTATTGGCTGCAACAGCTACAGCGACTTCCCTTGACACTGATACCAGCAGCAGCAATACTAATACGGATGCAATAAACAATTTGGAGGATATTGAAGTGGCGGCAGCATTGGCACTCAGTCACAGCGATATGTTCGCTAATCGAACATTGGAAATACAGTGTTTGCGACAACAGCAAATGAATGAACGGGTAAGTGAATTGTAAGGCTACAGTGGCTAACAAAAATTAATCGACAAATTTCAAAATATTCATTTTAAAATAATTTGAATTGATTTTAGCTCAGGGTTGTTATTTTTAATTCAACAACTGACTAGTGTTTCCTTACTTTTATTACTTACTGTATCTATGTAACCGTGACACTCAACTTATGCATGGTTTTCATAATCTATGCATAAGCAAAAAGGATACGAATGTTATCCTAGGATAGTATAGTTTACGCTTCCATTACTATCTTCAAACTCATCTACTCATGCATTTTTGTGTGTGAGTGTGTATGTGTGTTTATGTGTTTATGTCTATTTATTTATACGCATACATTTTTTATCATGCCATTATTAAAACACACGCACACACATGCACACACATTCATTGTCTGTTTAAAATGATGGCGGCCGTAAGTGTACTTGAAGTATGTATGGAAGTCTGCTCAAATGTTTATGACTTTCTTGGGTTTGTGGCATGAAATGAAAGTGTTTCCTCTTTAGACGATTCCATCAGAGTTTTTATGTCAATGGAAAACAACAAGTTTTATTAAAACATGTTTTCCTTAACTCTTATTAAATGCGGGGTAAATCCACGGCAAGAATACGAACACGAGGAAAGTTTTTACGCTTATTTTTTCAATTATTTTTGGAAAATTTTTATTCGAAAAGGAATTCCTTAAAGAAGTTATCGAAGAAAAGAAAAGAAAGAAACTTTTTCAATTTCATTTTGCCACACAGTTACAGACGACAAACCTGACATCAATATTTTATTTAAAACTTTCATTTGTAAATGGATTTTTTAAGATTCCATGTGAAATAATTGAAAATTAGATGAGCGTTTATATACATCGGAAACATATGTTGAACATATGTACGTACTGGCTCTGAGAGGAGTGGCAATAGGGGTATAGAGGTTTTTTCTTGTCCTTTTTCCATATAAGCATGGAATTATTTTGAATGTTTGTAAGCCTTTATTATTTTTGAACATTTGTGCTCGTTAATGGCTAATTTAAAAATGATGTTATTTTAAATACATTTGGCTATAAAACGCCAAAAACATGGCAGAACAGCTTGCATAACCCTGTCGAAGTTTAACCAGCTAATGTGATAAATAAGGCATTAGAGTCTCATTAGTGTCATGCTAAATTACGCCAATTAACACGTAATAACATTCTTTTTTTAATGTCATTGTCATACAAATCTGGCCTTGTTGTTTTAGAGAAGATGTATTTTAAATTTATAAATAAAATAAAAAATAGAACTCGTTATAGAATGAAAATGAGTTCTGAAACTGATGAGGAAACGTCGAAAGTTTTTTCGGATTTTTTGTTTGCTTTTTAGAATTTTTATATGGACTTTCTTCTAGGATATTGAGGAGGCCCTGTTTTCTTCTATGTTTTCCCTTTTGTTTCTGTATCTTTGTTGCTTTCCGATTTACTTCACTTCGTTGTTGTTGATTAGCGATTATTGTTTTTGGATTGGTTCTGGTCGTCTACTACAGTTGTCTCAGTTATCTTCCGTACCAGATCTAACCTAAAATCGTTCTGGATTTCAATCTTGTTGAAGATTATATTGAGAATTCAAAAGATTTCGATCGAAATAGGACTATAAACACTATTTTCATAAACTGTCATTATTCAAACTGTGCTATATAAACTCTCTTCATTTCATTTAAAAACCTAGAATTTCGTTTCTACTACACCTGAGACAACAACATGGCATTTTTTATTTCTCGTGCATTTTATTATTTTCCTTATTCAACAGGGTCCTAGGCAAACTATTTTTACACCGTAAAGTCAAATGCTATGCTAAGCAGTTTTTTTTCTTCTTTCATTATTAATTGTGTATCCTTTTTAATGGCTTTTGTTCTTTAGTTTAATCCTTAAAAATCCTTAAAAAAACTGAAACACTTGTAAGAGTGTCCTTAAATGTTTAATACACATAAATACACTAGAAAAGGTTTCATAAATTCAGCAGCTCTGTTTTAAAAAAACAAAAAAGAAATAAAAAAAATAAAGGAAGAGGAAGAGAATAGTACATTTGCATGTATTCATCATGAAAAAAATAAGGAAAAAATAAGAAAAAATAAGAATATTTAAAGAATTTTTAAAATAAAAGTCATAATAAATAACAAAAAAAAAAACACAAACAAACATAATTAACATCATCATTATTAAGATTGTTATCTACGAGCAGAGGCAATAGCAGTAACATCATTATCACATTTCCTTCTTGTGTTCTTGTATTCAACATAAGAAGGTTGCCAGTATTGCATACAATTACTCTTGTACTCATACATGTATATACATGCATATTCCTCTAACTGTATATGTACAGTAACCGTTCATTGTACAGGAAACTCTTGTTTCACTC